>JALLPD010000735.1:0-14420 GCA_036940065.1 Cyclotella cf. meneghiniana
GTATAACTCTAACCACCACTTTGATATGGTTTAACTAGTGTTGATACCAACTGTCGCCTGTACGCGCCGCCGATAAGATACTGCTCCAAGTGCTGGGACATCAGCCGTAATCCTGTCTAGCGAGTCCTTCCTCGAGAGCCTGTGCTCTGCTGTTGTTCTGCAATCACCGCTCCGTCTCGATTCTGATTGGATCAAGCTTAAAGACGCGGACAATCCTATCGAGTCGCTATGAATGTTCAGCTGACTAATGGCGATGAAAATGTCGAAATCTAAACACGAAATGTTCACTCCCGCAGAGGAGGGAGTCTCACCCTGCAACACTTCGACATACAGTGCGACCTCTCGTCAAATTGACATTTTGGAGAACAATTTCAAGTTCTATCATGCCTGGACTCCAAACTCATTCGAAGAATTGGAGTGTGGGTTCACTCGGAGGGGAGCGGATTACAAAGATGCAAGTAACGCAAAATCAGAGTGTATTGGCAGCAATGGCGCAGACAAGAGCAACTTCGTTGTTAATTCAATACTTGTAATGGATCACCCATCTTTTACATCGAATGAACGCAGCACCAGCAGTCTTGCAGACTTTTTTTCTGCCTTTGGGATGGTAACAAACGTCGAGTTCATCGTAGACAATCATACAAAAGAAACCATAGGATTGGTTGAATTCGAGGAGGGAAGTGACGGTGCTCAGAAGGTTGTCGATTCTCAACCCATCAAGATGTTTGGTAATATAATAAATATCAAAATGGCAACTGCCGATAATCGGAAGTTTTCCTCCCACGAACACACATCGCAACAAAAGCCAAGGAATCCAACGCGAAAGAAACAACCTTATGCTTTCCCCTTGCTGGTAGCACCTCCCAGTTATGGTCCATGGTATCAAAAACCACCTCAAAAGTCGTACCTCAAACCATCTACCGTGGCATCGCCTCCCGAAAGACGGACAAGAACAATTGGAAAATGGGCTGCAGCGGCATCAAAAATCGTGACTGCGAATTTCAATCCACCTTCTACGGAGATAAAATCAGCTCAAACGGCGAAGTCGTTTCACCACGGGAAAAAAATGCAACAGTGTGAAAATAATTTTTCTGAAAGTATGCCATCACCTTCATTGCATTCATTGCTGTCACCATCTGTTCGCGATCCTTTGTTCGATGATGATTCCGTAGTGATGGGTAGCTCTTTGGTAAACCCAGCAACTCACGATCAACATTTGGGGGATTCTGCAGGCCACAATGCTCAACCTCGAACCGAGAGGGAGGGAGTGCAGTATTTTCACTTTGATAATTGTTTGTCGTCTTGGGTTTGGGCGCCGTGTCCGGCTAGACGCTCTGATGGAGACGAAGCCGATCACCACAATGCCTTTGAGCATTCGTCAAAGTCCAGCGGGGCCGAGAGGGATTTGCGCAATACGCTGCAGCTGGGCCGAGCAAGCCATGCAACATTGCCTTTATTGTCCGTAGTTTCATGTCCACGTGAAATGACTCAACAACAGTGTCCGAAGAAGGAATGCAAAGATTCAAAGCCTTATCTCTTAGAAGAAACAAACATACATTTGTTACACAAGGCTATTGATGTCACGGTGGTGAACAATGCGACCGGAGACCAAGCTGGATGCTATACATTGTATCAAGCTCGACATCCGTGTTTGGCTCCGTTAATTTCAGTGACAAAATGTTCCGATTCCAGCGCATTCAATGATAAGGGCATATTAAATGAATCAAAACATGGATCCGAGTCTTTTGTCTCGGTGTTTGACATCACACCGACTCGTCACCGGCCTCTTCATGAGTTGCTACGAACGGGAGATTTCTTTACCAAGCCATTGTATCCGGGGATGATAGGGCATGCCAGTGAAGATGACTTCAGTAGACGTGGTGACTTGAGGCAGTACAAAAGAGGGGACTTCAAGTCACCACTTGCTTGGTTTCACACTGGAGATGACGATCCAGGATTATGTAGATGCCACACAATTTTTGATAGAGGAAGACCTCCCTCGTTGAGTTCTCGATCAAATTTACCGCAACGAGATCGTGATTTCAGAGCTGAGTTACGTCAGTTCACAGCTTCTACTTCCAGTATGTTCTCTATGCTTGCAGAACAAGAAATTTTTGATGATTTACGAAAGCTTCACTTGTTACCTTCATCGTCCTCGCATCATCCACAACTCTACTCTCGTTTCAATCAGACGAGGATGCTCTATAAGGTTGGCACTGCGTATCATGCAGATGTAGCTGACTTAAGAATACGTTTCCTGGCTTTTCAATTGTTCCATGCTGTGAACTTTTTTCATTCCAAAGGAATAACCTTAGGGGACCAACTTCGGCCGGATAGAATTTTTATTGAGAACGATTGGGTTCGACTTGTGGTTCCTGTCGAATCAGCGAAGAACAATCATGATGATTTCAACAATAAGGGTGTTCAAAGTAAAGATGATGCTGAAGACGAACACAGAAACCAGATGACTCTGCTCGCTTCTGACACTGAAAAAGCAGAGAGAAGGATTATATTCAACCGATATGGAAGTGATCAGGCATCATCGGATGGAAATTCTATTAAGACTAATGATGCGACCTTTTGCCATGAAAATCCAACAATTATTCCTTATCCAGGCCACGGCCTCGTGCCTTTTGCTCAGTGGCAAAAGGGACATTTGACAAATTTCGCCTACTTGATGATACTGAATGCGGCGGCGGGAAGGTGAAGGTTTGCGTAATGCTTCTACATTGTTTTGCTAAAAACCTGACAAGTAGTCGTCACACGTGCATCTTTTATAGAACCGTAGGCGATCAATCAAATCCTCCAATACTTCCATGGGTGACTGATTTTACATCAAAGATTGATCTTGAAAATGAACTCGATGTCGAAGACCATGCTCTCAGCAGTCCCTGGCGTGATTTGACGAAGGTACGCGACTGGATTTTTCAGTTGCTTCGATGTTAATTCTTTTGCGGGTTGCTTGCCCTCGTTCCTTCGTATTCTCACAAGTGCTTTTCTTCAATTCTCTTAGACCAAGTATCGACTTCATAAAGGTGAGTCTGACTTCAAAACATTCGGTATACTCAGTTCCTTGAATGCCCGAAACTGAACTTGCAATTCTTGTAAGGTGACGAGCAACTTGATCAAAGTTATATGCATGCTTCACCTGCACACCATGTGCCTGAGACTATTTCGGATCTTACAGTAAGTTACACTGATGATGTCCACGACATGTAATACCACGATTAATTTTGACTCCTATTCCTATATTCAATAATTGTTTTGGTTTAAATAGTACACCGTGTATCGAGCGAGATGTCTGCCACTAATTCAGCTGCAAGCTAAAGTGAGAAATCATTTCATTCCCGAGCATTACCCCAACAGCGTGGAGAGGTTATACCAATGGACACCCGACGAAGCAACGCATGAGTTTTACACTCACTCGTCGCCCAACATTTTTACTTCGAGGCACAAGAAAATGGAAAATCTTTGTCTTCCTGAATGGTGCAAGAGTAGTGCAGATTTTATTTCATATCATAGACGATTGTTAGAAAGTGATCAAGTTAGTCACCGGCTGCATTCATGGATTGATCTTAATTTTGGAGTCGCTTTATCAGGAGAGCGAGCTGTTTTGGAAAAAAATGTTGTGTTACACCACGTTCAATGGAATTGCGGACAGGTTCACCCTTACAGAGAACAATGCCGTGGCGAATGCCGTTCATCATTTTTAAAGGAATATCTGACTGATGACGCGCAGGAACACATTTGCACAAAGAAATTCCTTTTTGTTCAGCTCTTTCTGAGACCACACCCCAGAAGGATCCTTGATTCGGATGATATCCCCAATCATTTGGCACGACCAACTTCTCCTCCGATTTCAAACATCGACCATTCAAGTGAATTTCTTCTGAGGAAGCAGCGAGATGTGTCATTGATAGGAGCTATAATTGATGAGTGCTACAGTTCAGCGAGAGTTATTCCTGACACGAACGTAAAGACAGCAATCAACAGTCTTCTTTTAGGAGAACTTGACGTCAAGCTCACTTTACTACACCTCGATGAGGATCGTGGGGTATCAAGAGACGGAGTATTTCCCTTCCCAGTATTTTTCAAAAAATTATACAGCTTTCTATCTGGCGTCCAAAATACCACTTATACCAGAGATAAATACGATCCAGTCGCGTTTGATACCTCTGATCTGACTCTGAGGTCAACGGATCTAGAGAGAGTCTGGAACACGATTAAGAATGCACGTCTTTTTGATTTGCTTTCAAGCGTTAGCTGTGCATTGTCGTTACCAACACTTCTGACTCCTATTTCTTCGATACGATCTTTCATGGAGAATTATGAGATCCCTCGGCCATACGCGTCGTTTTCAGACAAACTGAGTAGCTATTGTCTACAGTTGAGTAAGTCGATCCCGGGAGAAATAATGGTGGCTTATGTGCTTCGGTTCATAATGAGTTCCTCGAGAAAAGCACACGAAAATTTAGTCATCCACGAAGCTATTGGGAAACTTTATTTATCTCAAGAACTCATTTCATCCATTTACATGCAATGCTCATGGGAGGAATTCATCAAAAATGTTTCTAGTTTCATTACATCACAATTTCGTCATTTTAGCACCACGCGACAGCCGCCAAAGGATCCAAGCCTGTTGAATCTGAGATCGATCGCAATCTTCTTCACAACTGTTCTTGCTCACGACGATGCTCTTGGTGTATCGATTTGCTGCCGTTACCTTGTACCTCTATTAATTTGCGATGTTGAAAAGTGTCCACTGCGCGTTCAAGCTCTACGAAGCATGGTGCCATTCCTCCCTGAAGAAGCCGTTGGAGTCATCATTGTGAAACCAGTCATAAAGCTACTGTGGCAAAAATCATCGCTTCTTATTTCATTCGAAAAAAGCAAAGCGAGTCCCCCAATACATCCTTCTTTCGTGGACACATCACTTAGTACGGTCCGTGATTTGATATCGCTTCTTCATGTCTGTCTTAGTCAGATGGAATCAGAACTAGTTGTAAAGCATTATTTTCAATCAAACACGGCCGGATTCATTCCACACCTGCTTCTATTTTCTTTCGAGGAAACCGTTTCAGCGTATCGCTGCTATTTGAAGACAAATGATAATTCGAAAGAATTATCAGATGAATGTTCTTTTCGAGATATATTGAAAGTTACATGTCTTCTAGTCCACTCTATGATGCGAAGAGTCCAAACTAAACAAATCATTGAAATTGTGTTGCCAATCATTGAGGCGTTTTGCTCAAAGGTGAATGACGAGTACTTGGCGATTGCATTGAAGCAAAGCACTGTCTTCAATGACGAGGTCTCCGCTACAACTGAATTTCTCTCGCTCCCGGGAGTCGATGACGCATGCATGCTTGCGAAGGAAACGATAAGAGTGTGTGATGTATCATTTTTGGTTCATCACTGTCCTTCGGCGCTCGAGTTACTATCATGGGTCAATTCACCTGGGGCTGTAAGTCGTCAATCCAAGAAAACTGCTACCAATATCTCAAAGTCCAATACGCCAGCTCCCGTAGACGCCCCAGTTCTTAACGCTGCCGTTGGTGAAGTTGTTCCTGATTTTTCAGACCATGCGTCGTTACTCTTTACAAGCCAGGCGGTTGTGGGAGATGAGGACATAGAGATGTTAGGGCCAAAGCAGACTTTAGTAGAAGATTCTGATGATGACAGCGATGATGACGGTGCTGTTTCCAGTTCCACTGGGCAACGAAATTTGGAACAAGATGACAGTAAGCCGTCAAAATTTGTAGAACCACGTCACACGACAAAGCAAAAACGGGACTTGGCATGGGTTATGGGCCTGCATAGGCTTGATCGAGATGAAATTAAGTATTTGTGGCAGCCGAGAATGATGGCGACAACGAGCCTTCCCCTCGATACCTCCCTTGAACTCGACAGCATAGACAAGCGCGGCAGAGGAATAATAACAAGTTTGGCCCCAAACAAGTCAGAAAGCATGGTAATTGCAGGAAATAACATCGGTGAAGTGTTGCTTTTCGACTTGAGGCGGCATCCGCCGTCACTTATTAATCGACGAAAGCTTGAGAATACTCTAGAAAATGGCGGTAAGGCGAAGGCAATAACTCAGGTCGGCTTCTTCAACACGGAAAATGTCCTAGCTTGCAACGGTGACTTGCGTCTGATGGATGCAGAAACTGGAAGAATGGCTCGCAATGCATTTCTATCCAGAGTAGCCGACGTGAAGCAACCCTGGAAAGATTTTGACTTGATACGGTTTTCCGTTTTTCCTACTATGACAAGTCTCGATGAAATCATCTATTCGGGATACAGCGAGGTTGCTGCAATATCATCTAGTCACCTATACTTTATCGACATGAGATGTGACTCCTTTTCTTTTGCCCATCTCAACTTTTTCGAACATGACGCAACTCACCAGCAGCAGGCCGATCCCATGGTGAAACATCTTACATGGTATCTGAAAGAACCTCCAACATCGCCTACACGTCGTTTGTGGCATCAAAAGAGCGAGTCGACCCTTTACCTATCTTCTTTTAATCTAAAGTGTCTTACGACACATTGCGGGGGAGGCGATTGGATCTGTGTAGGCTCTTCAAGTGGTCACGTTCATTGCTTTGATCGCAGAAGAGCAAAGCTTTTAGTTTGCTGGAAAGCTCATACCAAAGCAGTTGAATATCTTCAGGCAGTGTCGCGTCACTTACTGTTGTCTGTAAGTGCAGATAAAACAGCTGTGTTGTGGGATTTGTCAAAAAGTCCGCCTCAAAAAATGAGCTGTATTTATAGTGAGTTTGACTCATTTAACTTTTTGTCTGGTCAATAACTGTCAAGAAATCGCTGCCCTCACTATATTTTGTTATTTTGTTTTTTCCAAGATATCCCAGGTAAAGAAGGTACTATGAACGTAACTTGTTATCAAATTCAGAGCGATGGACTTGTATCAATTCCTGGAAAAGGAAAGCTTTTATTATGTGCGGTATCCGGGAGAAAAGCCGTGTTTCAGTCAATGCCAATACCATGTGACTACACAGAGGAAGAGTTTGTCGAGGTGAAAGCAGAAAGAGTGGTTATGAGTGACTACGAAGGAAGTCGCATTTCTAGGTCTAGAAAGTTCGGCATCCATTCCATTGCTTTGTTGCCATGTCGTCAGTTGGTTCTACTCGGATGTGAAGACGGAATTCACGTTTGTCTTTAGGTTGCTTAGCACATTCTATGACAACAAAGCAAAACAAATTATATCGACAAAAATACTCGCGCCCCTAATTATTGTTCATTACTTACGACAAATTTCTAGAGACCACGATCTCTCCGGTCGATTCCCATAACTTCAGTTGCAATCTGATTTAGCTCATCCCGGCGCACAGCACCCAAAACGTCAGCGCAATACCTTAAAATAGTCGTATGGCAATCATCGTCATCTTCCATGGCCTGAATAACATAATCGTACCCCAATTCTTCATTCAGACTCTCTGTCTCGGACATGCCATCGCCAAGTCCTTTCGCATGTTCAGCCGCCGAAGCAGAATGAGTGACCAATCTCATTTCCTGGGCTAGCTCGTGCAAAATTATGTCAATAACATGAATGGCAGTTCGAGCCCACAACGCGAAATGGTGCAGCACCTCTTTTTCTCCGTGAACTTGCAATTTGGCGTGGCGTTTATTGCTGTATTTGGGGTATGAATTTTCATCCTGTAAATCTGCGGCATCTTGCGCAAACGAGGTTGGATACTTCGATAATGATTTTTCGGTTATTTCTAGCAATATCTCCATCGCGCATCGTTCATTACGTAGACTGATTGGATAGCGAATATCTCGACACGTTCGAAATGGGGTGGACGGAGAGGCGGAGGATACTACGCCCGGAATGCCGTACAATCTCTGACCTGCTGCAGTTGCTGTCCGTCCTCCCCACGAAATTCGATCTAATTCGGCAGAGTTGCAGGCCAGAACTCGAAGCATGCTGAAGAGAACACGAGTATTTTCATTGTTTGAAACACAGACTCTTACTCGTTTTGTAGGAAGTATGATTGGTTGAGGAGGAGATGACGGAGACGGAACTATTAATGCTTCCGCATAACGAGAAGCAGTTGCATCCATTCCACTCGAGCTTGCGCCCAAGGTAGCTTCCATAATGGAAGATACAGGAGCCCCCGCCCGTCCTACGGATGTGGCCAATGCATGCCAACTGCTGCCAAAAAAATCGACACCAACAGCGTCAGTATCTCCCCTCGTCCAAAACGCCAGCTTTTTCTCCATGCATTCTCTATCATTTCCACGGTACAAGTCGAAAAGTCTCCCACGATAGTTCTTCGAACTTCTATCGGGGTCACAATAACTATCCTCTTCCTCGAACTCATCTGATCCCCCACCCAGCTCCAAACTAACTTCATTAGGACAAAATCCATCAATCTCCACGTTCTTCTCAACACAAAATCCATAATTAAGTAAAAATCGATGGTTGCACTTTTGCCCATACGAATCATAAACTTGTTCCCCCGCTCCAATCTCTTTCAGCGTAGTAATAGTAAAACACTGCGATTCCTCGCAAAACGTCCACTTGGTTTCCCTCGGCCGATGATGATTCAACATATCCGCATGAGGTACCAATGCCGAAGTTCTCCTCCCATTGATCATCAATCCAAAGTTCCGACTGCATACGATGGTACGTGCCCACGTGAACTCCTCCAGGGTAGAAATGGAGGCAAATTCTGGAGCCGCGCTGCAAACCGAATGATAATCTCTAGTTATGGCGGCTATCCTATCCGAAATTTGAGACAGTAAATGCGACCCCTGTAGATAGCGCAATTCCTCTTCATCCCAAAAAATGGGCATGTTCCTCAATCGCTTGGGCAGCACCGCATAATAGGGAGCGAAGAATGATTTTTCCCCATTGGTCCATTTATCCCAGAGTAAATATATCATGAGAAAGATATGCTTAGGTGCATCCAATTCTAAATCGCTGGCGAGGATTTTCCGTCCGATGGGAGTGGTTTGTCCCATTTCTACGGTGATGAGACAGCGGAGGGGAATAGAGACGATAACGGCCGATGGGGGGAGAGTGGCTAAAGCGTGGACTCCCCGCATTTCGTCGGATCCGTCGTCAATGACTTTGGGATGTTGATGAGATGAGGGGGGCTTGCCCGTCGCGGTTGCCATTCCCCCATCCTTCTTCTCTTCGGATTCGTTCTCTTCATCATCATCTTCTTCTTTGTGGTCGGAGGAAGACGAGGAAAAAGCTACAGCATCGGAATTTGCGTCCACATTCTTGAATCTATCGGAATTATCATACTTTTTCAACTCCAAGCAAGGGAATTGAGCCCCATTGGCAATGAGCCATCGTTCAAACTTTTGAAACTTGTCGGCGTCTTCATCACCATGGCAAGATGAACGATTATTGGAGGTTCTGCCAGTTCTCGGGTGTGGATTGGGAGGAGGAGGAGACATGCTGCTGCTTTAAATTAGGCTGTGTTCAGATGTCAAGTAGAAGCTTAGATATATCAGGGAATGATTGATAGAGATGAGCTTGAGATAGATTTCGAGAAGAGCCACTATGTGACAAGTAATGTAATGTTATTCAACGCATCATAATGAATCAAGTCCTTCGAATGAATTGGCAAAAAAGATTGAATGCCAAAAAAGACAGAGTAAAAAGCGTAAGGACAACAGGAATAATGGGGTTGCTGAAGGCAAAAATGGAAGAATTCAATCAATCTTCATCGGATTTCCTTGGATTTATTATTGGTTGGACAGAAAAACCCACACTTCCCCTCTACAGTTTTTCATATAAGGCGATTTCTCAAGTTGCAGTCAAACAAAGTTGTCCATTGTCTCTCTGAATTATTTTGCTGCTGATCCGCCCCCCCCCCTCTCCGTTGCACACGACCTTGCAAGATGAACTCGCAACACACATAAATCATTAACGGAATTTCAAGTAACAATCCAAACCAAAGCAAAGAGGTAAAAATTCAAAATATCACTCGATCGAATGTTCATAGTGCTTCCAGCTTGATGGAACCGCAGCGCCCGTAATTACCAGCGGTTCGATGGAGGCATTCCATTCAAAAAGCAAACGGACTGCATTGCATCCCAGAAAAAATGTACATTTCATCATGTCTTTTCCAACAAAAAATGTGTCTTGCCAACGACACACGTTGGTGGCCCATCCGCCACGGCAACGAATCGTGTTTGGACGAACCACACGAGGTCCTAAGGGGGCGATACAACATAATGCGCACGCTCTAGCTTCGCATCTTACTGTTGCGACCGACTCTTTCAGAAAAAACGAGGTATGCCGATGGCGATGGTGAAGTTGGGTTTGGTTTGGTTTGGTTTCGTTTCGTTCGTTCGTTTCGTCGTTGTCGCCGCCGTTTGGTCGTCGCAGCTGCCTTCTGTCCGCGCCTGGCAATGCCGTGTCACCGGGCGGTATTGTACATATTGGGGAGTCTTTGGTCCCAGAACCAGAACCCGACATTGCCTCAGGAGAGGCCCTTAAAGACTCGTAAATAAATTCCGGCATGGGTGCCCCTCTCTGAACCCTATCCAGGTGGCCAGCCAGTGAGGGAAGCCGGGGCGGTGCGTGGTATGGTATTATTATTTTTCTGCGGTGGCCACCACTCGTTTGAACCACGTATGGTATGGAGGCCTGAGATTCTCATACGTTGACACAAAAATCAAAGACAATACACCATTGCATCACCAATCAACCACGCACCGCGGTTCGTTTCTTCAGTTCACACAGACAACTCACAATTAAAAATAATATAGAATGAGATAGCACACGCACAAACTGCCACAACAAAGGGCATTCCTCCACCAATTGAAACGACATTGAATTTTCCACAATGAGGACATTACTAGCAGTCTGACTTCTACTCGGGCTGCGCTTGCGAACGAACAACAATTATTTTGGACAAAACATACAAAGAATCGGAACTACTACGCACTCAAGAAAAACTGAAGAACGTTCACTGAATATAATATAATTCACACGAATATTACAATGAGCACCGTCTCGCTCTCGCGTACATTATCTCACGATGATGTTACTGAGCATCAAGAAGATTCCTCCTGGGAACAACAAGACCCGTTCCTTCAACTAATGAATCGCGGATCCTACCTACGCCGACTTCGTCTCTTGGCACTGCAGGATGAAATGGAGCGTCTCACCCAACAGGAGGAGAAAGAGCGGACATCCTCCGAGTGGTTCGAAGAGAAGAAATGCGAGGATATCCTCGATTCGAAGGAACAAGAAGCCATCGAGGTGCACCTATCGCCCGCTGGAGAACGCACCTTGGATTATTCTGTGTATCTCTCCCATCAGAGATATTATGATGATTTGAAACATGTTGATATGAACTACATTGATTATGGACACTTTGGAAGAGGACAGAATTTGATCGTGGAGCAAAGGAAGCAATTGGGCAAGGGTGGATTCTGTTGGGATGCGGCATTTATTTTGGGAGAACACGTGGTCGCCCATGAGTCAGCGTGGAATGCCCCAGGAGATCACGACGCGGAAAAAACAACAGTGTTGGAATTAGGCGCAGGAACGGGCCTTTGTGGAATGATGATCGCCAAGTCTACCAATGCTCATATCATTTTGACGGATCTGCCGGAGTTGATGGGTCTCATTGGCGATAATGTACAACGCAACTTTCCTTACCAGGACAGTGGACGCACTAATAGTTCTCGAGGGACAGTGGAGAGTCGAGTATTGAGATGGGGTGTAGAGGATGACTATCGAGGTGCTCCGTTTGATGTTATTGTTGGTGCCGATATTGTTGCCTCTTTGTATGGTGAGTAGTCAATTATTTACAGCGAATCTATTCAACGTACCAATTTTCCATAATGAATCTTGTGTCAAACTATTCGTACTCTGATTCTTTTTCAATTACAGATCCGATTGCCCTAGCTCAGACACTGCACGCACTCTCTGGACCGAAGACCAAAATATACATTTCCTCGAAATCACGATTAGATAAACCCCATGAAGA
Source organism: Cyclotella cf. meneghiniana (assembly GCA_036940065.1). Taxonomy (NCBI): domain Eukaryota; phylum Bacillariophyta; class Thalassiosirophyceae; order Thalassiosirales; family Thalassiosiraceae; genus Cyclotella; species Cyclotella cf. meneghiniana. The sequence goes on from JALLPD010000735.1 coordinate 11,982, forward strand.
GTTTGATGCTGAGATGCGCCGATTGTTTCACAGCGCAGAAAGAGTTCAGCCCCAGAGTAGGTTGAAGAATCCACATGTCTTTGTCATGGTTTTTCAGAGCAAGAGAGATTGCCTTTGAGAATTTTTGTCGTTTTCCAGATTATCTGTTAGAAGGACGTTATCACACGTTAACTTGTTTGGATAACGGCATCAAAAGCACTACATTTTGTTTAACGTCCTAAAAAACACCTTTAGATCGTGTTAATCCTATGCGCGTATCACTGACTACACTAAATTCGCCTTTCCGGGAGGAATGTTTGCATCATAATTCATCAGAGCCCAGGCTTACTCTCGTCGCGATATTTTCCTCGTCAGAGCTGTCTTCTTCTTCTTCGTCGGAACTATCTTCGACTAGTTTCTCTTCTTTGATTGGCATAATGCTTTCCGGCCCTCCAATATCCGCAGCCACAATGGCAGCAGAAATAGCAACCACTAAGGCTTCGTGATACCTATGTTTACGAATCACGTCAGAACACTATTCTTAATGTAAAAACCAAAATTATTGCATGTCTTGCATTGCCTACTTACCTCCATGACATTTCCCATTCATACGTGGGAATAGAATCTATCAAATTCTTATCGTCTTTAAACGCCTTCTCGAACCGATTCAATCGATCCAGTTGTGCATGCAAAAACTCAAGACCTCCGTCAGTAGGGATCCATTCACTTGGGTTTTCGCTGTAGTTGTCGCCAAAGGTTACCAACAGAGTGCCCGAATCTTCATCGTGTTCCAGGCAGAATACAACCTCATCCCATACATCGTCCGGATCGTCGGTATCAATTTCGAACGCCCAAGTTTGAGGAAAGTCTTCCACGAATCCAAAAATCTGCACATAGTTGTAGAATATAAATGAGCCATGAACGAATTCAAACTAATATAATATCATGCCAACAGCATACTCACATCAAACACGTCACTCGAACTATAATGACTCCACGTAGTGCAATCCTGATACAGCAGATCGTGCCAACATCGATTGCATCTAGTGTACGAGATGTAAATCTGTTCACCGGGCGTGATATTCCTAGTGGCACGAAGGACGAACGGTTTGCCTGGACGACGAGGCTTGTAGTTGATTGTGTTTAGCTTTTTTGGATCGTTGCTATGGTTGCACATGTCGTAGAATGGGACCTTTTCGATGGTTAGTCAGATATAGGTCGGGAAATTTGTGATGAATAAAATTTTCAAGGAACATGGTCATAACAAGTCTACTCTACCATGAGCGTATCCTCATCCCTTGACGTAAACTGATAAAAAGCTGCCTTTGCCAATGGCGTGTCCTCCCCTTTACACCAATCCAACCACACTTCTTCATAACTTTTGACGAACTTGGGAGGTAACCCGCCGATCCATTCTTCATCTTCCTCATCCCATTCTTTATCCAACATAGAATAGAGGAGTTGTTTCCCTTCCTGGGACCATTCGGAGACGATGCGGCCGCGGGGTTGATTCATGAGGTAGTTGACATAGGGTGCGTAGAAGGATTTGTCTCCGAGGAGGAATTGATTGTAAAGTTCCTGTAATGACGGTGAAAAAAATGTGCGTTGAGATCGCCCTGGATCAAAACACGAAACGGCGAGTCCAATGGACCAGATTCACCTTCATTGACTCGCAAGAAAAGTATTTGTTCCACCCATAATTTGCTGGTTTGATGAGAAGTGACCTGCGGATTGGATGGAGTAAAAAATTCAGTGCAGCATATTCATGAAATGATTGAAATCCAGAATCCCTTTTCAGCCTCGTGGCCTTTTCAGGCAGGAAATTTGGAAGTATACAAGTATTGAATTAATAAAAGAAGAAGATACATGCACTGAAGCAAAAGAATTGAAATGAACCAATAACAAGAAAATGAATTCTCAAACCGAACAGAAATGCTTCTTTCACTAGGAAATAGATCACATTTTGCGCACAAGAGGTAACTCGTTTCCCTGTTTTCCATTTTACAGTTCACACCGCACAGTTGTTCTTTCTCAAAACTCACCAAGGAATACGACAAATAATTTCATCCTCCTGAATCCCCTCTTCCGATCCCCCCTCTTCTCCCAAACTCTTGACAAAGACACCTCGATACGTCCCCGTGGGATCGAGCCCTATCCGTGCATTGGGGTGGATGTATCCTCCATTGGAATTGATCCAATCCACTAAATCCGCGCCATCGTAATTCAAATTGGGGTCCGGATTGGAGCTTGCCGACGCCAAAGCCTGTTGGGCAGTCTGGCCGGTTTGGAGATCGGGCTTTGGCTTGTTCGGGTCGTTTTTTGCCTCGTCGGCTTTGCTGTCGGCCTTGGAGTTTCGACTGGTTAAAAATAATTCGTCGAGGATGTCGTGGGCGAGTTCGAGGTTGGAAAAGTAGTTTTTGGGGAGGTAGCGTTTTCCTTCTGGAGATCGGAAGAGCGTCG
>JALLPD010000736.1:0-14429 GCA_036940065.1 Cyclotella cf. meneghiniana
TAATATTGTGCCTTTTTTTAAGATATTTTTTCTGTCATTTGCAACTTACATTGCACTGGTTGCTTCTCAAAATATTCATTTTTTGCACCAATTGCAACTGTCACTTCTCATAAAAATTCACATGACTCCTGGCCTAAATTCACAAAGTGGCTGCTGCCGCAACAACCATTGCCATGGCCATGTGGCCACTGAATGCAACAGCCACAGCACTCATTGGCTGACAAACAAAACAGCTGCCAAACCCAATGCTGCCTGAACACGGCTACAATAATTAATTAATTATTCAATTAACTAACTAAGTTTAAAAAACAATAAATCAACTTGTAAAACTAAATAAAATTGCTTTATTAGCCAAGTTATTATTGACAACCAAGGTGACAGCATCAGCAACAGTGGCAGCAATGATGGGTGACAGCAGCAGCAATGGATGATGGCAGCAGCAAAGGCAACAGTGACAGCGACAGGCGGTGGCAACAATGACAGCAACAGAGGCTTCAAAGGCAACGGCAGCAATGGCGGTGGCAACTGGCAACAGCAGCAGCAATGGCAGCACCAAAGGTGGCAGTGACGGATAGTAGCAATGGGTGGTGGCAACAGTGATGGTGGATCTCTTGACAGCATGGCAGCAGCGACGGCAGCCATGGCACCAGAGAAGTCGGGATAGATGGTTGCAGAGACAGCGGAAGAGATGCTGCAGAGACGATGGAAGAGACGCTGCAGAGATGGCGCAAAGACAGCTGCAGAGAGGGCACAGCAATGGCTGCAGTCACAGCTGCAGTGACGGCTGCAGCAACCGCAGCAGCGACAGCTGCCGCAGCGACGGTTGCAGCAACTACCGCTGTCCTATTTGCTTTACAACTAAAATTTAAATGACAAGCGAATTGAATAAATTGTGATTGATTCAATTGATTTTATAATTTTGCTGATCATAATTTGAAATAGAAAACTAGAAAAAAATTGTAAAAATCTGCTCAGGATAGCAATGGAAGCAGCGCTGGAAGCAGTGATGGCCGCAGAGCGACGGCCGCAGAGCAAGAGCTGCAGAGCAACAGCCGCATACGGTGGCAGAGCGATGGCAGCAGAGCGACAGTGGCAGAGCAATGGTGACAGAGCAACGGCAGCAAAGCAACGGTGGCAGAGTGATGGTGGCAGAGCGACGGCGGCAGAGCAACGGTGGCAGAGCGGCAAAGCGACGGTGGCAGAGTGATGGTGGCAGAGCGACGGCGGCAGAGCGGTGGCGGCAGAGCAATGGCAGCAAAGCGACGGCGGGAGAGCAATGGCAGCAGAGTGACGGAGGCAGAGTAACGGCAGCAGAGCAATGGCGGCAGAGCGATGGCTGAAGAGCAACAGCCGCAGAGACGGCAGCAAAGCAATGGCAGCAGAGTGATGGTGGCAGAGCAATGGTGGCAGAGCGATGGCGGCAGAGCGATGGAGGGAGAGGACGCTCTTCCGATCTATGGCAGCAAAGCAACGGCAGCAGAGTGATGGTGGCAGAGCAACGGCGGCAGAGCAACGGCGGCAGAGCAATGGTGGCATAGGGAAGGTGGCAGAGCAATGGCAGCAGCGGGACGGCAGCAGAGCGACAGCCGCAGCAACGGCATCAGAGTGAAGGCCACAGAGATGGCCACAGCAATGGCCGCAGAGCAATGGCCGCAGCAACAGCTGCAGTGACAGCTGCAGCAATGGACACAGCGATGGCTGCAGAGCAATGTCCACAGAGTGATGGCCGCAGCACACAGCAACGGCAGCAGCAACGGCAGCAGTGATGGCTGCAGCAATCACCGCTGCAACGGCTGCAGCAATGGCCGCAGAGCAATGGCCGCAACAATGGCAGCAGCAATGGCAGCAGTGCTGGCAGCAGCGCTGGCAGCAGTGATGGTTGCAGAGCGATGGCCACAGAGTGACAGCCGCAGAGCTACGGCCACAGAATGACAGCCGCAGAGCTGCAACAGCAGAGCAACGGCGGCAGAGCGACGGGGACAGAGCGTTGGCGACAGATTGACAGCAGCCGCAGAGCAACGGCCCCGTAGCGATGGCCACAGAGCACAACAGCAGTTTGAAGGCCACAGCGACTGTCGCAGTGACGGCCGCAGCGACGGTCGCAGCGACGGCCGCAGGGACGGTCACAGTGATGGTCGCAGCATAGGCCGCAGCGACGGCCACAGCAACGGCCGCAGCAATGGCCGCAGCGATGGCCGCAGCGATGGCCGCAGCGATGGCTGCAGCGACGGCCGCAGCGATGGCTGGAGTGACAGCAGAAGGGGATTGTTGAAGGTGGTGATATAAATTGTAATTTTCGGCGACATGATGGGGGGAGATGATGGCACTGTGCATTTTTACGTAGGTACGGAGGGTACCATATTTTACGTGCAGGGAGAACAAGGAATATCATAAAACCTTTTTATGATATTCCTTGATCTTTCTCACCACTACTTCATAAGCGCGCTTTTGCAACAGCGCGCATTATTTACTGATTTGGCAAAATCATAAAATTTTTTATGATGACCACGGGGAAATTCCGGGATTTTTTATGATTTTGAAAGCTGTTGTTCCTGATGCAGATATGATGAAATCAGAAGATGATGTCACTTGCACGACGGACGGACCTCGTAACTGAATCCGCCCCTCACGTATTTTACCATACACAAGCAAAAAAGTAAGACCCATAGCCCTCATTGAACTTATGTCCTTTTCCATTTTACACTTGCCATACTTCATTTTTCATTTACTTCCACTTGATTCAACCACCACAACAATGGTTCTCCTCCGAATACCGCTGATCGTTTCAGCGTCACTCGTCCTCGCCACTCCTGTGGTAGGCTTTTCTCCCGGATACTCCCTGGTAAATCAAAGATCGATAGCCAAAGGCCGAGCCGACTTAGTAAAGCTCTATGATCTCATCAAAGGTGAAGCCATAGACGCTGTTCCGCTCAACGAAAATTTAGGTGGCGTAGGATTGGCAAAACGATGCGCAATCAAAATTACCGGAACTGCAAAAAAGGGAGAGAAATGTGACGCAGACGTTCTCAAAGACCTCGTGCGATATGAAAAAATGTATGAACTGAACGAGGCCGAAGCTAAATCTGCCATGGACAAGTTTGGCTGCACGTTGGTTTGCAATGGGATGGGGAAAGAGCTGTACTACTTTCCGGACGACTCTGCTCGCGTGGAAGATAAAGTAATCAAGCTGTGTCCCGATGAAGCAGTGAAGGATGCACTGGCGTCACAGTCAAATGTCTCAATTAGTGATGCGAAGTACATCACTATCAACTTCTTGGGAGGTGATGATCTCATATATGGTGAGGTCAAACAGGCATGTGATTTTTTGGTGGAGCAACTCGACATTCCAGATAAGGCAAAGATCAAATTCAACTCAATCAGCTATACGGATTTTGAGGAAGGTACTTGCGCGGTTACAGTAGTTGCTAATGGAAGCCAGTCGAGTGGGTCCGAAGGGTTTCAGGAAAGTATATCGAAGGGCGAAGTTTACATTTACAACGGCAAATGGTTCACTGTCACAAAAGATGATATAACGACATCGATTGAGTAGCTGATTTCTCGAAAGTCTTTAACTTAACGAGATCAGCCATCAATTGCGCATTATTTCTTCGGAGATCTTCACTCAATATACAATTCCGTACACTCTACCAAATTTAACTCAGTTCTTTCACGTTCATGTTCTTTGTGATAGTCACTTAGCTGCTTCCATCCTTCCTTAATCTTATATGAAAACTTTTTGATGCATTCAAGACTTGAGGGTTCGCATGTGTGCATGGCTCCATTCTGCAACTACTAATTATACAATGAATCTCAAAGGCACTACCCAAAAAAATTTCACAGAACGAGAAGTTACGCCTCTGCAGACATCTCATGAATTGTCATACCTATGAAAGTTTCTTCTGTCATTCCCGCTCTTCTTGAGGATTGTTGGTCTGCTGTTTCTACAAAAAATGCGCAGATGATTGGTCTTAAATAGCGGACTCATCACAGAATGAAAACTTAAGCCTCAAGGGTTGTGCTTTGTGATCACGCATTTGAAACTCATCATCAAATAAATACAGCCAGAATATAGATAGAACTGTGTGGTTATCATTTAACGCCGATTCCTTGTATTTTTCATTAATTTGCTAAGGTATTTAGAACATGAAATATGTTCCTGTTGTATGCTTCCTAGACCCCAAAAACGAAATGTGGCCTGCCCAGTTGAATCAAGCAGCACTACAAAACAGTTGCAACCATACTCGCTGCCCCGGCGACGACCAATGTCATTGCCGCATTGGCACTGCCCCAGGATATGCAGGAAGAACTCATAATATAACCGGGCTGCAGATCATATGCCACAGCGTTCTCTTCGTCCTGCGACAAAGACTCTGTCGATTCTTGACCGAACGGATAGAAGAAGGCTGCATCGGTCCTGTTGGGAGCCATGCATTGTAAAATACCCTTAAAGCAACCTTGATGATCTGGACATTCCTCGCTCGATCCACCCGGACAGGGAGTAGCCGTATAGCAGTTCTCCATGGCATCGGTCCAATTTTTTCCACAAAAGCTTGTGATGCCACTCTCGTTAAAGGTGGGTGGATTCGTTGCCGAAGTGCTGGGAGCGGCGGTGGTGATGTTACATGCTTCGGGGATGGGAAAGCACGTTTGACCCGCGGAACACGAGGCAGCAGTTCCATCGGGGCAAGATTGGTTGGTTGAACAGTTGTCGGCGGCATCTTCGGGACTGGAACCGCAATACCAAAGGTTTTCTTCGCTCGATGACTGCGTTGGAGAACCGGACGATGACGCGCTGGAAGACGATGAACCCCGAACGGAAGGACTCGACGTTGCAGTCGCACTACCGGGAGCCGGCGTCGGCGAACCGGATGCTTCCAATGCCGGACACATGATATTCGTAAAACAAGCGAATCCATGGCCACACTCGTTCCCGAGAGGACAAGCGCTCTCCAAAGAACATCCCGACTCGGCATCAGTAACATTGGCACCGCAAAAACGAGTGGGTGCGGTGGCATTCGTCTCTCCGGACGGAGCCGGCGTCGGCGATTCCGTATCGTCTTCCACAGTACAGGATGTCACTCCGCTGTAACAAGTCATACCATCGGAGCATCCAAATCCACTCGGACAAGCTCGTTCCGTGGAACAGCTTTCCATGGCGTCGGTGTAATTCACACCGCAGTAAAATGTATTCATCGTCGGAGCAGGAGAGGGAGGATACGTCACATTCTTGACGGGACAGAAGGTAATTCCGGCAAAACATGCCATTCCACCGACGCATTCCGATCCTAGCGGACAAGCAGTATCGGGGGAGCAATTCGTTTCGGCATCGGTATAATTAATTCCGCAGAATTGAGTGAACACACTGGGTTGAGGAGTGGGCACAATGGACATTGCTTCGGTGGGCAATGCCGTCGGCTTCGGCGACGGAGGCATGGTAGTCGCCGAACAAAAGATCCCGGCAAAACACGCGAGTCCGTCGGTACATTCCGTGCCAAGAGGACACGCCCGTTCGAAGGAACAACTCCCCTGGGCATCGGTGTAATTGACACCGCAAAAACGATTGTTGGCGGTGGGAGCCTCGGTCGGGACGGGCGTGGGGACCGGACAACGGATTCCCGCAAAACAGGTTTCGCCGTTCTTGCATTCGAATCCGCCGGGACAGGCGCGTTCGGAGGAACAATATGCCTCGGCGTCGGTGTAGTTGGCCCCGCAGAAACGATCGTTGTAGGTCGGCGCCGGAGTGGGGGGCGTGCTATCGAGAGGGACTTCGGAGGGCGAGGCGGTGGTATTTTCTGCTGGTGACGACGTGGACGGAAATTCGGCGTCGGTCGTGTTGTCGGTCGAGTTTTCACCGGAGGTGAGATTGCTCGGAGACGGAGAGGGCATGACCGTCGTATTCGCAACGGCCGGACTCGAGGTGGAATTGCCAGAATACGGACTGGGCGAATTGGTAGTCTGACAGGCATCCATTGGAACGGCATAGCAGGTCAAATCGCCGCATCCGTCTCCGCTCGGACATGGCGTGTTGGAAGTGCAATTCGACACAGCGTCCGAGTAGTCGACGCCGCAGACGAACTTGTGCGTCGCGGCGGGTTGAGGTGGCGCCGTGGGCGAGGCAAAGGGCATGGCCGCGTCGGTCGCCGACGGTCCGGTGGTAACATTGTGTGCCGACCCAGGCGTGGACGGCGGATACGAAGGGTTGGAAACGTTGGCCTCGACGGGACTCGGCGTTGGAATCTCGCTTTCGGGTAGGATGCAGTCATTCTCCGGAAGGGCGAAGCACGTGTCTTTCTCTTCGGGACATCCATCACCCGAGGGACATGTGGGGTTGGTGGCGCAGTTGGCGAGGGCTTCGGTGTAGTTGGTGCCGCAGACGTGGAGGAGGGTTTGGGCGCTGGTTTGTTGGAGGAGGCAAAGTGTAAGGAGGACTCGCATGGTCTGTATTTTAGTGAATGTTGTCTACAAAGCCACGCGGGCGGTGGGGTTGTTATGATGGGAAATTATTGTGAGACGATTATCAGAGACAAGTGAAGAAAGCCCCAACTTTGCCGGTACAGTACTAATACATTATAATATGGTCTCGTACTTGTTGTAGTAGGAACTGCTTTTTGTGAGCCAACGCAGGGCCTATCCAGCCTCACCATAATCGATCGTAAGTCAGATCAACATGCGGTGGTGAGGTCTCAACCAGGTCTCAACATATATTATAACTAACCAAGGTCTGAACAGTGAGAGAGAGTGTGTCTCGTGATCAGCATCCGTGATCTTTACTCCGCTGAAGTTCGCAAGTCTGGGTCGATCAATTGATATATTTGGTAGTCTTTGATACGTGTGACGAACAATTTGATCATGGCAAATAAGCTGAAGTCATTCTTGAACTGGCAGTCTCACCCCCATAAGTAAACAACAGAGGTTGTCTCGTGAGACTTTCACAACGCCCTTAACTCGTGGAAATTGAGAACCAACTAAGGTGATACAAATCAAGGTCATTTATCATGAAACAGCCCTACTTACTTGATGGGTGGAAAAAGTTATCGTGCCTCAGATTGACCTTGACAAGCCCCGAACCAGAACTGTCATGGTTTATTATTTCGATTCACACAGTTTATCGTACAAATATCGTACTATATACGTTTGTTTCAAAAACGCGACTTTTGGAATGCACGTGGGAGTAGAACTATAATGTTTTGCTATATCTCTCTAAAGGCTGTACTACCCTTGCTTTTTCTTTGAGTTAACAAAATCGAGATTGCACATAAGAAAGGATTCTTCCCTCATCTTTTAGTGCTCAAGACAGATGATAATAATAATATGGTGTATGTTTGGCACCGCGCAGAATATAGGTATGTATCTATCTACACAGAAAGGGCTAAATATGGTACAATACCTCTCCATAAGGGCAACTCTTGATAAGTTGATAACAGGAATAAAAATTGGCTATTCCTGTTATTTCAACTTTGGCATCTCTTAACAGAGCGGAATAGGTGACGCCATGTGACGTTTTTGAGTCTTGTGACTTTCAGTCTTATCTATGAGTTGATAACTGGAACAGATGACACCATCTGTTCCAGTTATCATAACAGGAATAGGGAACTGATTTTTCAATCTCGGGGAAAAAATCCCTATTCCCGGAATAAATCACCGGAATAGCATCTAAAACTCTACATCAATGCTATAAAAACTGCATCGATGCCATGAAAAACTGCGATTGACACCATGGCTCGTTCGAAACATCCTGACAGTGAAGGAAAGAAGATAAATCCCTGCAAATTGGCTTCATCGGCGAGGACCGCGAATGGCTTTGGTTGATTGTTGCATCAGCCATGGAACCGGATGAAGTTGCACTTTGTTTTGTTATTGGTGACAGGAGAGATCATTGAAAGTTTTTAGCTTGTTCGGTTTTTATTAAATATGCAAAACTGAATATAACTAGATAATAGATTAAATTTAATAAAAAATTAATTCTTGGAATTGGTTGATTGTGTCATCATCACCAGCTGTGATTGAAACCATCACAGAAAAACACTATGTTGCACAACCAGCTGCAGCAAAACCATAGAACCAGCCACAATGAACACAAAACTATCAGCCAGCACAGCCAAACTAAAAAGCCACTGGTCAGGAAGGAAGACAACAAGCCAGAAGCCGCCAAACCGGAAGCTGTCAAAACAAAAGACATCGAACCAAAAGCTGCCAAAGGTTTGTCATGGTTGGCTGGACAAAAAAGTGGGCAGTGAGTGGGCGGGACGGTAGAAAGCCTCCTCCACCACAATGAATTGGTGCAAACAACAGGGAGCATAACAAAATAATAAAAGTACCGTAGTATCTATCATTAATTTTTTTAACAATTCTGATTGTCTATACAAAATATTATGAGATGCCCATAAATAAGTGTCATATGGCTTTTGATCATGACGTCACAGAAAGTTTGCTAAAAAAGTAAAAATAACAGGAATAGTGATGTCACGTATTCCTGTTATCCATTTTCCTATTAAGAGATGCCCTAACTACAGCTGTCCATACCTATTCACTGCATACAATAGATATTGAGTGTTCCTAAAGGTTCCTAATAGGTCATGCATGTTTTGTACCTTTGTTTTAAATTAGATTTTTGATTCACATCACACCACAAACCATATCTCATCAATAAACATGAGGTTCGTGGCAACAATTGGATGCAGTGCACTCTGTTCATACACAATATTGCAAATTCCTGAAATATCATATTGTCACAGAAATACATTTAGAGTAGATGTATCATTTTAGGTTTGAGCAATTTTCAATATGGCACCTGCTACAAAGCAATGCATCATCAAGACGTTCGTGTCCAGAATGGTGTTTGTATTAATCTGGATACACTATCTCATGTATCAGTAGCAACAATCATTCCAAAAAGATATCTGTGAAAAAAATAATGGTTTCTTGTGTACATTGATAATTCCTGTTCATGTGACTTCAATCTCCAACATAATCACCATGCTGATTCATGACCAAGAGGAGTGCACAATCTAACTACCAAAAAAACTGACATAAGAACCATAAAATAGCCCAAGCTACTTCAATTGTCGCCTTTTGGAGGATTTTGAAAGGCGGTGATAACTTTTGACTAGACCCAATTTAGCTGATTTATGGTAAAACAAATGATACACCAATGCATTCCACAAGGCATGCTTTCTGCAGTGCCCTATCAATTTGTTCCAGAAATGCTTAGCTTTCAAAATATTTGCACTTGTTTAAAAAGGGAAGCTCTTATAATCCGGTGGACCGTGTGATCAGGTGTTTATGGTACCATCTTCCTCAGCATGTATTTTTTGTAGCAAAGCCACCCTGGAAAGAAATGAGCTCATTCCTCACCAAAACATATGAAGCTCAGACCTCTAAAGTTGCCAACTACTACAGAGGTGGCACAGACAATCTAGTCTTCACACCTATGGCCTCATGTACTGTTATTGAGTATATCAAGGTGAACATTGCTGCTAAAAATAGGGAAAAACCTGACGGTAAGCAATTCTGATCATTATTGATTTTTTTGACTCGTGTATGATAGCGAATTAAAATCATGTCACAATGCAGGCAAAAAGTTAAGCAAACAAACTTTAGGAACATAATCTTAGAACCATCAATTTCTGCTTGACCCTCCAACTGCTGCAGATGCATCCAATCGTCACATCCACATGTTATCTTTGTTATGTACAATCTTTTTGCATCTGATCTTAGTGCTTGTTGCTTGTGATCACATCTGATTGTGTTTGACATCACATTTGAATGTATCAGATCTGTGTTGCCTCTGATTGTGTACAAATTCTATTGTGAATTTCATTCTGTATGATCCGGTCAAATGCTTCTTCCATCACATTGGATGCAACTACTTATGTCCAATCATATTGAATCCAGCATGTCTTTCTAATCATATTGAATTGAGAACTAGCAAGAATTGGCCTTATGATGTTGCATCCAAAAACATGGTAATATGAACCCTGTCACCACATCATAAATTACAATCATGCTCTAGACCAAAAGTATTGAGAATGCTTGATGAGATGGTGAGATCAATTTTTTATCCCCTGTTGGAATTTACATGAAAAATATGCCATATATGCTTGCATGGTCAACTCAAAATACATGCACTGAAGCTAAAATCACACATGTTTGTATACTGGTAGAATTAATACTGGCACGTACATGGTGCAACTAAGTTATCAGGATAGCTGTAACACCTATGAAGCATCTTTGTTGATTTCAATCTCTAATCTCTGTGTGTGAGGGAGGTAAGGCTGTATGACCTAAAACCATAGTAATGAATTTGACATGACTCATGTCAGTTTTTGTATCCTAACCTATGAGCTGTGCCAAAGTTTGTGGTATCATACAGAGATGAAGGGGTGTATATCACTAAAAACTTCATAATATCAGCTTTTCAAGGTAATCACATGTCTCGATATCTCAAGCCACCAGAAAAGGTAGCTCCAGTAATGAAGTGGACAGATATTTGTGTCTATCATGGCAAAAATTCAGTAAAATTGCTGCTTTTGTTCTTCAGACTTACATAAACTGGACCAAACTAAACTTCACAAGAGATTTAACATAACTCAAAGAGGTATCCCCGATTTGAAAGAGAAACCAATCATACTATAACTCTCCCTCCATTTTGAACAGGGCACTTTCTCTTGTCAAAAATATCTCACTTTTTTATTGTTTCATTTTTTTTCTACATGACCAGCAATGACAATGTGTTCATCTCAGCCCCAGGTATGAATCCAAAAATGCACCCTCAAACAATCCATCGTCAACATCAATAATTATTGCCACCGAGACTAAATGGTGAGAAACAAGTCTTTCCATTTTCAAACTGGTTCCTTTCTGCTATTATTTTGTCTTTGGATTAAATGCTATACAGCCATCCACAACAAGTGGATATTCTGGCTTCCAGCTAGCAAACTATAAAAGAATTGCCCCACATATTTTGAACCATTTACCATGTAACTTATTTTTACTTGTTGAATTAAATTCAAGTCAGCCTTCCACAACACCATGGATATCTTAGCACCCATTTGGGTTGATTCATGCCACAAAACTTCAATAGGGGTATGAGGACTCTCATTTGGAATGGTGCCATCCTAAATAAGCAGGTTGGTGGTTTGTTTAATTTCTAATTATGTGTCATAATGAAGCAAAGACAAGAATCAAACTCCGAGGTAGAGGATGCATCCAGAGTCCAAATAGCAAACTGTTATGTAACAACAGGGAATGTCCAATAGACGGAGTGTGCAGGTTGTGAATGTGCATGTTTGCATTCAACAGGCCAAAATCAAGCTATCAAGAACACATGCAGCAATAACCCATTAAACTATTTAATTAACTTTGATAATACAATGAAAATAGTTGGAAACATCATGAACAATGTGTGATGCGAAATTTAAACCCATTTTTCACAGTAACTTAAAATGAAAATGTACTCAGGTGCTGCAGTTGCAGTCTATTTCCCACTCTTTCTGGTCCATCCATTCTACTGATTCATTTTTGGTTCTATATCATAGCAAGTCTCTGTGCACTCCCCCCTCCAACATTGTCATCACACTCACATCAATATACAAGAGCTGCATACATTGACTCCAAGATTGATCACTCTGCTATGAACAAATTTCTCTGGGATCTCCAGTTAGCTGCTTTCATGAGTCTTTTACAAGAACATGATTTTTGAGAACAATGTTTCAAGTTGTGTGTGCTGAATAGCAATAACACCATAATAAATGCCAAATATTGTGACACCAAGACTTAACTTGATTTAGACATACATAACGGTCGGTCCCAACATGGGACCTCAATTGTGAAGTCCAATGCATTTGCTTTCAGCAGTGGCAGTTTCCATGATGTTCATAGTGTCATCTTTAGTTTATGGAAATTTGTAGACAACAAAAATGTAGAAAACAAAGAAGATCACATAGTCAACATTTGTGCACATACCATGCACCTCTTTGCATGCAAATTTTGTGCATATTTTCTAATCATGTAACATAATTCTATTTTATTTGTATTGCTTGAAGCTAGTACTAGTAATATTTAATTATGTTACATTATTAATAATTTGTGCACAAAAAGTGCACGGGGGTTGGTTGGACTTTTTATGCCTAATAAATAATTTTACTACTGTCTTCACAGAAAATGCAAAGACAGACAGGATGTTTTTGTTTGCATGATAATGTCCCACATGTGGGATACAGTATTCTACATACAGATCAGTACCATGCAGAAAAATGCATCATGGTCCAGAATAATTTTACCACCATGACACGCTTCATTTTCTTTTCCTCACATGAGAGTGCTGCAGTTGCGCTCCATGTTTGCACAGCCTCCATGATAGCATTGCATTCGCTGTGGCCTTGGGATAGAGCTGCATTTGCAGCATCTCCAGTGATAGCATCACCTTTGCGGTGACCACCATAAAAGTGGGGTATTTGCGGTAGTTTCCATGATAGCATCACATTTGTGGCTGAATCTGTGATAGTGTCACGGTCATGGTGGCCTCCATGATAGTGCCCATGGCCTTGGAAGCCTCCGTGATAGAGCTGCAATCACTGAGGCCAGCTGCATTGCAAACTTGGGAGATGAGTGCACCAGTGCTTCTGGCACTGAGGGCTGTCTGTTTGGGGAAGCTCTCCATGGTGCTTCAAACCGGCCTCCATGGTAGTTCCGCAGTTGTAGCAGCCTCTTTGATAGTCCCGCAGTCATGGCATGGGTGCAGTGATAATCAACAAAAAAGACCCATTGAATCAGTGCCTGCCAGCATTAGGTAGATTTCTTTCCCCCATTTTTATAGACAGCATTATTTGGTCAGGTCAACTGCTACCCTCTCATTCACATCATTGTAGATATCTCTGTCCGCAGAATGAATATGAAGATCGTGTTATTAAAACAGCATTTATCAGCACACTGCAAGTGCGAGGGGAGATTTCTCATCCTTCCCCATTTTTTACATAATGTTTTCAGCATGCTTTAATTTTTCAAATAAAATTGTTCCTCAGGCATCCATACCACTGTTCATATATCCCCATCATCAGCCCAAAAAATGACGTATTGAAACCCCCGACATGAAAAAAGGAGGAAGCTGATGTTGTGAGCGCTTGTTGAGATATAGGTCTCTCTTGTTTTTACATTCATTTTGATAGGCAGATGATTTTTATACTTTTAATTCAGTTGATCACTGCTGCTATTTGCACACTGTTGATATTTCTGGCCGCAGCCCATTTCCAAAGATGCCACCTTGAACAACCTTACCTCAAATGCAAAAACAAGCTATGATGATAAAGCTTGGTGAGAAAAATTCTTACTACTTTTTGCTTACATTTTTAGCAAGGTTTTATTTTTATTTTTTCTAGTCAAATTGTGATGTGAAGTCCATGCTGCTGTGCTTGTCCTCTGCCTGGGCCCAGTAACAGCAGTCCCACCTTCAATCTCCTGCCACCACCAACAGTATGACACCACCACCATCACAAGCACTCGGTAAGAGACAGAATCCTTCCCTATTTTTGCATATTTTTTCAGCAAGCTGATATTTTTATCTTATATGTACATTTTCATGTGGCTGTATAACCCTTTTGATATCTCAGGCCCCAACCTTCATTGTGGTGCCTAGTTGGAGTTTTCATGACAACAATTTTTTTATCTAGCTTGCTCCTAGTTAAATGAGTCAATTGGCTTGACCTTGATAAAAATGTCAATGAAAAATTTCGTCTCTCTACCGTATATTACGGTGTATAGGCCACAGTGTAGTGTAGGCCACCATTGCAAAATCTCGTTTATTTTGCGAACATTTTCATTTTCAAGCCATTAAACCCCTCTTTTCCAACTAAACCCTGGAATAGATTTGCCTTTGCAAGACCAATCTGCCCATATGCTGGGCTCCCCATAGTTCGTCTTTGTTCAAAAGTTATGGCTGATTGTCACTTAACCCACCACACATCACCTCACATCACTTGATGAATTTTTGGTAGGCTTACTTATTTTATGTGGTATTTTTTCCCACTGAAAATACTGATTTTTACATCTCTCCCACCAGAACAGCTTGTTTTGATTGTTGGTATTTTCATAACTGAAAATGGATAGACATGTGACAAGTACCATTTCGGTTGCGGAAACCCGCTGCTTGTGGCGTGGACTGCTTGAGGCTTTGGCAGATTGTTGCATCTGCCGAGAAGCAGCCATCCATAAACTCATGGCTGTTTTTTTCTCTGTGACGGGAGGGCACATTCAACTTTTAGAGTGTAAACAAATTTCATTTTGAATAAAATAAAATAAACTGATTAACTAGGAAACAGACAAAATGTACATATTTTAATTAATTCTTAGAATTGGTAGATTGTTGAATCTGCCTAATTTGCAAATTACTGTCAAGTTACTGAGTAATTACTGCTTACTCAGTAAATTACTGT
>JALLPD010000737.1:0-14427 GCA_036940065.1 Cyclotella cf. meneghiniana
GTACTATTTCAGGAGAATTGCATTGATGACCTGAATGCAGTATATCATACTCAATACCCATCTATGTAAAGTTTTACCAAATGACTCCCAGCATTGCCCCAGAATGGCCCCAGTGCACTGAGCAAAATGATGTAATAATAGTTAATATATTTTGTGTAGAGTGTCATGGTAGGGCCCATTAATTTATCTCTTCTCAATGTAATCCCTACAAGAATAATTATTCCGTGAAGTGTTCTTAACATATAAATATTTAAGTTGCTTGTATGCATCAGTCAGAACAATAACACACCATGACCCAGCCTGGTTGATGTGATAGTCTACTGGTGATAGCTATTTACTCTAGTCAAGTTGATCCAAAAATGCAGTGATACTACTTTCATGTGAACTTGTATAAATCAGAAATATCATGTTTCATTTACTAATTAAACCCTCAATGATTTTTAGATTTGATTATTCTCTTGACCTATCCAATGTCATGTTTATCTACTAGCAAGTACTACTTCATTAAATCCTAAGTGGTTTGAATAGACTCCTCTTACTGAACTTGTCATAACAAGTTCTCCAAGACAATGCAGCAGCATGGTTGTTATGATGAGAAATAGGTATTCCCTCATCAATCTTGGTATCTGTCAACAAAAATGGTTGCACATCTTCCCTTCCAAAATTCCATTCCAAAGCCTTGTCACAGTCTCCACATTCCAAAATGGTGATGACACATTTTGTGGCTATCACACATCATTCAACTTTGCAAAATGAATTATTACTTTCATCACTCTGCATATTCGAGCAAGACCCTAACCCGCTTTGTTGTACTACTTTTGGTGCCTTCAGATACTTTATGGTCATTGCTCCATTGTCTGAGCTACCCATGTGAAAAATAGTTATAATCTGTATTAAGTTGATTGCTTTTGGGTAGCACCACATAGATGGCAGTGGACTGAGGTGACCATGATGGAAGCCTACCAAAACATCCTTTTTCCTTGCTTTAATTGTTCTTTGTCTTCTCATGGATGGCTGCAGCATGTGCTCTTTTGGGTAGCTCATTGTCAAGTTCCAATATGAACACAACATCCTCCTCTTCCTCTTGAAGCACATTACAGTGAAAGGAATCACAATTTTGTCCAAAAGAGTGTGGTGAGGTGACTCATCAGGTGGACTTGGAGGCAGGGCAACTGTACTTGTCAACTTTGTGATCAGTTGATCTAGTTTATTGCTTGTCACCTTGGATAACCCATACCCATCACCACCAACTGACTGTTGGTCCAATGAGTTCTCCAACCTTTCCACAATTGAATTCTCCATCCGTGAATTGTCATCCATCATGCCTGCTTCATTGCCTCAACCTCTAACTACAATGCCTTGAAATTTTTCATGCACACTACATTTACAAGAAGCCCATTTTTCTCTGGTGTGTCTATTGTCCTATTCCATTGATAGCAAGTTGTTACATGATCTGAAAATAGAATGGCCTCTGACCAGAGCGGAGAACAGCGAATTCCATTTTCCATGTGAAATGTAGAGTCTAGCCAGGCCCTGTGAAAGACAAAAGATGCAAGGTATGCCTTAAAAAACAAAAAACAGAGTTATTTGCCACTCCTCCTGCAGGCATGCGGGCTTTGATCCAATTCTCAAAGCATTGGTTCACGGATTCTTTCTCCAATGAGGCAAACTTAGAAAAGTGAAAAGAAGCAAGAGACTGAGCAAAGTCCTTCCCAATGTGATCACAGTCCGATACACATCTCCCAGCATACAAATCTCCAGCAGGCTCAAATTTGATGGACCAGTTTATAACTCTAGACATCTACTGGTTTGCTCTGATGCATATTGATGCAATGGGAGGGGATGCTGTTGTACCAGATACCACATGTGTTGCTGCCCCCTTTCTGATAAAATGTGTCCCAAAGTATGTTGGGTTCAGGCCATAAGTCATGAAGGCCTTTTTGTGTTCATCTGGCAGAACAGTGTCTTGAAGTATGTGTTGAACCTATCATATTGATTTGGCCCCTCAAACAAAGGACGGCATCTTTGCAGAATGCGGGGGTTGCAGATGAGACATTTTGAAAACACAAGTAGCAGATGACAGGGTTTTCTGGGCAAGAGTAAACATGGAAAGGATAGTCGGCATGCTTAGTCCCATCTTGGTCTGTCTTCATCACTCCACTCTGAAACCAGATGGCATCATTCCAAATTCCAACTATCTCAATGTTTGATGTCACTACACTGTCAGCACATGAAATTCTGATAAGCTGCAATCATTTCAAGATCAGCACTTTCATGGAGGATTGTTGCAAGATGTATGTAGATTGTAAAAGGTATGGGATCTTTTCCCTCCACAGTACAAAGCCCAAGTGTCTGTCTCTCATGTGCTCCTTTTCAATGACTCCCCTTCTTGTACAAACCAATCATTTTTCATAAATCTTATGTTGTATCATTGAAGTTTCTATGAAAATTGCACTCAAGGTAGAGGTTGGCAAGAGATAATTGAACAGCATTGTGTGCCCATGGCTTGAGATGGATGATAACTTTGTTGGATTCCATTCCTTCAGTCAAAATGGCAGATTCATCAGAAGGACATGGTCTATGAATTTCCTTCATGAGACACTTTTTCATGAAACAATCATTCTTGTGAAAAGAAAGTTTGCAAAGGTAAAGAGGACAAGAAAGTCTCATCATTTGGCCTGATATTTGCCAGGGCAGACTTGATGCAATGGTCAAGCATTGTGGGGCACTTGTAGGGTTTGCCTCGGGAGGTACAGTGATTGCAGTCTTCTGAATTGGCAATAATATGTTGCCCCATGAGATCAGGCTTGATGATCTCTGGAAATTGCAGTGCATGGTTGAAGAGGAAGTGAATCAACCAGCAAGTGTAGCCATAGTAAGTTGCACAGCTTCCATCAGCTATCCATGCTTGGAGGACTTCGTGAATATTTGCCTCCATCTCTTGTTTATCAAAGAATGGTTGTAGAAGTTCATTGCCATGGTCATGTTGTGGTGAATCTTGCACCTTCAGTATCTCTCCCACGGGAGATGGTGGTGAGGATTGTACCCCAACTACTGAATCAATTGTAGTAGATTGTGGAGTAAGAAAACCACCACTTCCACTACCTTGCCCTCTTCTGCCTACCCTTGCTCCCATCTTTATTCCCCTTCTGCCTCTCCCAGCTCTCCTCCCAGCTCCCCTCCCAGCTACCTCTCTTTGCCTCACAGATCTTCCAGTACATTCAGCGGTCACTCTCTCAACTGGCCTTCTGCCATCTGCTTG
The DNA here is from genome assembly GCA_036940065.1 of Cyclotella cf. meneghiniana. Taxonomy (NCBI): domain Eukaryota; phylum Bacillariophyta; class Thalassiosirophyceae; order Thalassiosirales; family Thalassiosiraceae; genus Cyclotella; species Cyclotella cf. meneghiniana. Next base: position 3,263 of record JALLPD010000737.1, read on the forward strand.
TCCTTGTGTTCCCTCTCCATGATCTACCTGACCTGCAGGACTGCTGCCATGTCCAAACACAGCAGGTGGTGGATCTTCCACTTCTCCAAATGTGATTGCAAAGTCATCTGGTGTGTATTATTGTTGATGAGTAACATGTAGATTGAGCATGATTTACTATAAATCACTTAATATTCCTGCTTTGCTATCGAGCTAAATGTCATTCTTTTTGCAGCATTGTGCTTGCCCTGTTGGGCAGCTTGCAGATACTTTTGGATGGACATGATATTCAAATGCTATCAGTAACAGAGTTTCAAGAAGAAGGTGAAAGTAGGTGATGTTGTTGTGTTTGTATTATGTGAATTTTCAACAATTATTTTGTAAGAGATGTAATTATGGACCATTTTTGGATGCCCTGCATGTGAGAAGATTTATTGTATCTTGTATATTTTTTATTATATGTCAACTGTGATTCTTATGGTTTTGTAGGATTACTGCCTTCAGCCATCAAAGTGTGATTACTATGCTCAGTGAGTGCATTTTATGACTCCACCTGATGTTTAGGTCATCAATGTGTTAAAAGTAATAATTACATTATTTTCAAACTCACTGTAGGCAATGTAGAATCGATACAAAAATATATCCCCACCCCCAGCTATGGTGCAATATTTGCACCGCACACTTTGGTTAAGTTCCTGATGTTTTCTTACTTTTCAAATATAGAATTACCTATGATGGCAAATGAGTTTTTTTAATGTCTACACGCAAGTCACATAAACTTTGGACTCATGCAAGAGAACTTGCATAAACAAAGCAAGGTTACATTCATTTTCCTCTGTTCAAGATGGAGAAAGCTAGGTAAGGTGCAACATTTGCACCATAATAGAGCAGGGCAACAAAACTTTAACCTCACAACAGAATCTTGTGATCACTAGGCCAAATGAAACTTAGATTCCACTATAACTTAGATTCCAATAGTGTGCAATCGAATTCATCGATCACAGCACGTCGAGTGTCCCATGCCGGGTTCGAACCGACGACCTTTTCGGTGTAAACGAAACGATCTACCACTGATCTAACGGGACGGCGAACGAGAGCAGGCATGTTAATAATTTTATACTAATTTTATTAATTTTTATAGAATGAATCTTTAACTTCAGTTTATGTCAGATTTAACTCCTATTGGAACCCACTAATGACTATTCCAATCTGGTCGAGTCATAAAAAATTTCAAATCACACACTTCCAGGCTGTTCTGGTGGTTGCTGACATCACCGCTGGATTCCTCAAAAAATGAGCCCAAGTGACACATTACCAGCCTGTACTTTTTCATAGGATCAAATGCTATCAGAGGTTGCCAAAATTTATTACACATCATCCCTGCGGGCAGAACCTGCCATACTTGAAATGTTTCACAGAATTTACTGTTTGGAAGGCAATTACACATCTTTTGATTTGCAAAAGTCACTGTTTTGATGACAATTGTATTCCTGTCAATAGCAATTGCAACAAACCTTGGTACATTCTCCTCATATCATACAAGAGCCTTCATGACATGCAAGAATGAGATGCAACAAAAAGCTTTACTTTGGAGTGGATCATGTTTCTATCAGTTTCAATGTACTTTTGTTCTGGGTGAAGTGGCCAGTTCCCCAAATTTGTCAACCATTGAAGGTGATGTCGTGCACTATGATGTTGACAAGAATCCATCTCATCCAACTTGCCAATCATCCCAACTATGGAGGCAACAGGTCATGCATTGGGATCCCATAATGTCAATCGCAATTTGCCTGCTTCCAATCCCATGAATTAACCGTCTACAAAGGAATGCATGAAATTCAATGACTGAAGTATACGAGGGAACAAAATCATATATGTCTGACCTAAGGACCTTGAAAAATAGAACAATGTGTTTGTTGAGTTAAGTACATGGAACTATCATTGTTGTGCCAAATGCTCAAAGGGACTGCCATGACTACACAATGGAACTGACAGACCCTTGCCAGTTTTCTTTGATAAAGTACATCTCCATACCAAGTACTAAGTTCAATAAGGATGACAAGGATGATATACAGGCAATCTGTTCCACCCAAATTGCATATGACAAGGAATACCCAGAAACTAACAGCAAAGGCACACTCTGTCTTTGCCAAAATGTCTCAGCAATTCCTTGCACCACATAACTTGCATTAACACTGGCCAGAATTCAGATCTGGATCATGTACTCATGATGACAAGAATGCTTCCAGTAATTACAATAACAACAAGCACACTTACTGTCAGGCAATATAACAATACAAATAATGACTCAACATCAGATGATAGTAATGACATAGTGCAGGGAGACACTTATTTGTCAATAAGCAAGTTGTCTGATAGAAATAAACTTGTTGACTCAGCATGCAATCCGTCATTTATGATGGAAGATGGTAATTATGATGATCTTTTGAGTGGGTTGACTTTTGTGTATTCTGATTTGTAAAATGAATCATCACCACCACCAATCAAATACAATGGGTCCGGTCCTTGTCTACCATAGGGTATTGCAAGGAGGTTCAAAACTATCATGAAATGTTTTACAGTGGTGTGTGGGTCGGACTATAGTTATTTCAAAAGACTAACTTTTAATTCCAATGAGTATGCCAGAAGAGTGATGAATATTTCTGGAGAATTTTGTGGTTTGTGTTGGTCAAACATAACAGTCAAAGAGATGATCCAGTTTGATGTTGTTCACAAGAAAGGTATCACTCACCAGCTAGTCATCTATTAATCATTCTTCATGGAATCTATTTGAGTAAACTTGTCAAGAGAATTTACTGTACTACTACATGATTATTATGTATGGGCTTTATGAGTTTTCACTCTTCAGCAATTAAAGCAATTATGAACAGTTTTCCATTCTTAGGACTGTTGTTCAACTGTTGGAGACAAATGTCACCAGCTTTGTCATGCACTCAATGCTCTCCACAGAGCATCCCTTTGTACATTCATCCCTGCCATGAATTTAGGTTTTGACAATGGTGGGGTAGTTTGACAATTCAAAATGAATCATGTGTGATGTACAATAAAGGCTTGACACAGAACTTGTAACTTGATTTCTTTGTTCAATGTAATAACTCACCAGGACAATAATTCATCCTCCACTGTGATGTTTATCATGGAAAAATGCCAAGAATACTAGGATTCCAAAAGAGATTCAGAAGTTCCCAGCCAAACAGAAAGCTGTAGTAAATTCCATTATACAATCTGGTACCAACAATGATCCAAACAGCATTAGGGAGGTCTACATGACAACTGCTGTACCTGCACTGCAGTAATAGTATTGTTATGTGAGAAGTTTGATATCTTATACTTTGGCACAGTTCATATCAATGGCCACATTTGGTCAAAATAATTTATGACTCTTACTAAGTCAGCCAAGAGAGGATGCTGAGGAATATGATACAACAGAAAAATTCTTTGCCTGCGGTGGATGGATAATAAAGTTGTATCACATACCTCATCTCCTGCAGTATCAAGTCAGATCAAGTCCAAACAAGGCATATATGAAACCTTAAAGCCAAGGGAGCCTTGAAGGCAAATAAAGATGGCACGGGTGAAGTAGACTGCAGTGAAAAATAAAGTGAATGAGGGTCTGGATTTGCTTGTGAGTCACATTATGGAAAGTGGTACATAAAGACATACTTTGCTGTCATGGACTTCATAGTGTTGAATGGTTATTTCACATGGAACATGTCTGAACTAGAAGTTAGTGGAAAATTTTAGGTAAAAGGCATGAGTTCTATGATGTGTTGAGTAATTTTTTTTGACATAAGTCTATACTCATGGAGAGGAAGTAGGGATATATGTCAATTTGCTGTATGATGAGTTGAACTAACATCATCCAACCAGAAAAATCACAAGAGAAAGGATGTGCTGTTTGTAAAGTTGAAGAGGGTTGGATGGAAAATGCCATATCAGACAGGCATATGGAGAGGGCTCCAGACAACAGCAACATATGTCAATATGCAGTACCTGTGGAATATTGGAACATTTGTTACTGGTTTCTTGGAATCAGGAAATCTTTTAACGGGATACATTTGTGGGGAAGTCTTGCTTTCACATGGCTCATAGCACAACTTGTGTGGGACAGATTATTCCTGAAGCCAGAATGGACAATTGTACATGGAGGAGAGCTAAAACCGTGAAAAATCAATGCTATAGAGCAAGCACTGCTCACCCCATCTACAGAACTTTGAGGCAGGAGTATGATTCATCAAGACTTTGTCAAAACAAGAGAAAGAAAACAGATAAATTGGCAAGTAATGATAACATTCATGAAGAATTTGGTGAAAGGCTATTGGAGGAGGACATTAAAGATGAACCACATGGAGAAGAAGCTAATTCAGATGATTTTTTGAGACTGTTTTGTGGAGGAGAAGGGGCAGCATAAGAACAAAATTTCTATGTGTATGATGTCTGTTTCATACTGATAAAGATTCACCATTTTGCTCATGATAGATGACTATCCAGTTTGTTTATTCATGCTTGTAGGCCACAAACTTACCATCAGGATTGGGGAAGATTTCAGGTACAAAGTTAATGATGCATGACAGAAGCTCAACACAATTTCCATGTCCAAGAGTACCATAAACTGTATGAGTGTACACTCAATACAATGTGCGTTGAGCCATGTTGACCACAGCATTGCAGGGAATTACACTCACATAGCAATTGAATAAGCAACCCAACCACAAGAATCATGAATGCAAAGAGAACACAATATGGTGATTATGTTGGTGATGACATTTTTGTGAATATGGATGCATATATTGATAGGTTTAATTTTTGTAGATCTGAGAACATTAGACACCAGGAAAATTTGCAGCAGGTAAATTGACAGTATTGCAGCTATGATTGATCTTGTCACCATATTGCTCCATTAGGCTAGTATTGGTATGTAAAACATTAATAAAAATGCTGGTCTGATTAGCATTAAGCACCACCCAAGTTTAAATACCAAAAGTCATCAGCAATAACATCAAGGCATTTCTCCCAAGTGATGTACTTTTGGCAAAGTTTGAGATTAGAGAGTCACTTGCCTTAAGACTATTTTTCTGCCAGTATGCAACATGACTTAGCTGTGATGACTACAATCATAACAACATTTTAAGCCATGCTTTCACTGAAATGAAGGTTTGGCAAACTTGAGATTGAAGTGCAACGTTTTGAGTGGCCATCTGTTAAAGTTCAGTGAATTTCATTCACATGCACGAATAGATACCATTGTTGGTGTTTAAGAACCAAAAAGGTATCAACCAACATTTATGGCACTTAATTCCCAACCTCTACAGTAAAAAGAGTGATAGCAAATATTAAACACTTATCAAGTTTTTCATGGCATCAATAGGTGAAGTTCAGCCTTCACTTCAGATGTAAATAGGTGAGAAGCCTTTCTCATAACATAACCAACAGGTTCCCTCCAAAGACCATTGGGATTTTTTCTCATGTTGAGTTGTCTTTTCCAACAGTTTGTCAACCTCCTATTTGGAGTTCCTGGTTGAAAAAAGCACTGTGATTGATCATCATTGATGTTGTGATGAGCAAGCAAGAAAAAGAAGCAAACTACTGCACTAGTTTAATGCAGACAAGAACAATATCCTTCCACACAATTTGGATTGTTCTATGAAACATCCACTTACAAACCACAAGACTTATGTTTTGCATCTAAAAATACAACCGAAAAAGTATAGCATTGTTTGTATCAATCCTAAGATGGTTCCTCAAAATCATTTGTGATGCTTGTTCTCATCAAATTCAAAGCTATAATTTAGCTGCATTCAAAACCAATCATTTAGCATGGCATTGCACTGATTAAAAACCCAAGACACTGCAAACAAGTTGATAGATAGAATGAAAGTAAAAAATAATCTCTTACTAACAACATGTATGTACAATTTATACGGTCTCTAAATTAGCTCAAAGTCACTCCTGGTTAAGCTGGTACTAATAGAAGACTTGAACAAAACTCAATCAATTTTTCTATTTCACTTACACTGTAACTAACAAGGTACATTTTTGTTAACAGCTATACTTCCAAAATTAAGCATTTTGCACTCCTATTTCATTACTAACACAATTACTAACAAATTGTTTCCTAACCATTCCCCTGATTGGAGTGGGAGGAGCTTCATAACCTGTTTCTTATGGCTGATCAAAATCAAAACTATGAAATTTATTCTATGTTTAAGAATCAAACCTAACTGAGACTAAAACAACCACATGATGGACAAACAAAAATTTATCTTATCACAAAAACATCCTCATTCTGTTAGATTGATGCTGTGGGAGGAAAGGTCCTTTGGCATGGGGATTGTGATTGATGGTCAGGGGGGGGGGGCAGAAGATGACAGATTTGGAGAAGCAAGTTCCAATAAAATAGTTGGGCAAATGAACAAATTGAAAAACTCACCACTTGAGTGGTCAATTGTCATGCTTCTTTTATTGCTTTTTAAATTGATGCCATGGGGGGTACAACATGGGGCATGTATTTGAAATTCATGGTCAGGGAGTGTGGCACAATATGGCAGGTCAAGGGCAGTGGGCTCCAATTAAATAGTCAATGAAAAAGTTGCAATGCTCACTGTGGGAGTGGTCAACTGTCCTGCTTCTTTTTTGTTTTTTGACTGATGCAATAGGAGGGTACAGCATGGGGTGTGGAATTTGAATTTGTGGTTGTGGGAGTGACCGAATATGGCAGGTCAGGGGCAGCTAGTTCCAATTAAATAGTTGACCACATAAAAACTGCAATACTCACCACTGGAATGGTCAATTGTCTTGCTTCTTTTTCTGGTTGTTATATAGATGGCCCAGGAAGGCACAGCATGTGACATGGTATGTAAAATTCATGGTTGGGAGGAGTGTCAAAGGATGGCAGATCAGGAGTAATGAGTTCCAATTAAATAGTTGACAACATTAAAAATTGCAACACTCACCACTGAAGTGGTCAATAGACCTGCTCCTTTTTTGGTAGTTAGATTGATACTGTGGGAGGGTGCAGCACGGGGCATGGGTTTGTAATTCATATATTCAGGGGTGGAAGAAGGTGGCAGGTCAGAGGCAGCAAGTTTCAATTAAAACATGAAAAATTGCAGTCTCACCATTGGAGTGGCCAATCAACCTGCTCCCTTTTTGGTTGTTAGATTGATACCATGGGAAGGCACATCATGAGGCATGTGGTTTGTAATTCATAGAGGGCGGGGGTGGCAGAAGATGGCAGGTCAGGGGTAGCAAGTTTCAATTAAATAGCTGAAGTGGTCAATCAACCTGGCTTATCTTTATTGTTAGATTGTTGCCACAGGAGGGCACAACATAAGGCATGGGGTTTGTAATTCATCAAGGGGGGTGTCAGATCATAAGTCAGGGGCAGTGAGTTCCAATTAATTAATTGACCAACTAAAAAATCCTAATACTCACCAAAGCGCAACAACTAACCTACCTTTTTGCTCTCTCCTGACATGCTGTGTTGTCACAAGTTAGGACAGATGATGTGCCATCTTGCAGCTTAAAAGTACATCAGCTCAATGAGATACACGGGATTGATTGTTGCAACAACCGGAAATCTCATTGTTTGGGGGTGCATGTCAAATCATTTTTGTGCAACAAAGCATCATGCCACAGCACTATTATACTGCTATGCTACATATGATAGAATATAGTCTCACCGAGTTCTGGGGCTGTTACTGATTGAAATCAATATATGACTGGCTTAATACAACCATCATGTGCCCATGAGAAATTTCAACCCCCTATATTTTTTTACCGCACACACAGGTGGATTGGTATCCCCTCATCTGTCCTTAATCTTAGTGATTGAATGGCAAAAGTTGGAGATTCATGACACAACCAACAGACTATTTGTGGTTTGCATTGATTGCATAGTATAAAACTGGGATTGTGGTCTTATACCAATTGATTGGTACCAACATCCTTCATGGGTGTTGACTCTTTTGGCAAAACAATACTTTGCTTTTTGTTGGACTTATTTAATTTTCAAAATTGATGTTTTATGGAGATATTGAATATAAGTAAATGTGTAGTACAATACAGTTGGGTTATGAGGGTATGAGCCCAAAATCCAGCCATGCTCTCTTACACAGATTTACTCCTCTCTCATTTCCCCCACAATCTGTAGCCACTGATGCAGACTCTTCCAAATCTTTTGTCACTCATGGTCCACTCTGGCTGGAGAACTCTTTGTGTACTCCACTTTACCTTGTCATTGGACACATCTATGCAAACCGGGTGAGGCAGAGTTTGTTTATGCGCTATTGTGTGTAGAATGATATGATTACATGGATTGCTTTAGGTAAAAATGTGAAATCATTAAAAAATGCATGTGCTACCACTCTCTGTCAAGAAAGACACATCCCATTAATGCCAGTGCATAGTGATATTGAGCATTGGAAAAATAGTCTTGCACCTAAATCTTAAAACTTATACAAACAGGGTCTTTGCTGCATGTAAACAACCCAAATGATACCACTTTCCATTTTTTCCATATTGCAGAGGTATATTCCACCAAATAATGTCTTGAATGCATTCTTTCAATGGTCTTGTACCTTTAACCCTAAAATAATAAGAACAGGGTTTCAGTTACATGTAAACAACCTGTGGGATATAAACTTACAATTTATCCATGGTTGAAGTGTATTCTCTCAAAATCAAGATATTTGCATGTTTTCTCTATTGGATTTATTCTTCCCACAACTTGGACTTTGCCTTTAGTTCAGAATTGGAACCCCACACATGTCTAGATTCCAACATCAACTACATCCATTCAAACTAGTAGCTTGGTTTTCACGGTAGTTATCAAGAAGCACCTGGTAACACTAACAAAGTATCTGCTGTTAACCACTTAGTATTTGATGAGTCTCATCAAGTTCACTTAATCACATGGTAGCATCAGCATTCAACAGTCCCTGTTACCAAATAATAAAGCACAGATGACACATGACAGAGAATTAACATTTTATATTGTAATGATAATGTATCTTGCGGCCTTTAGTTTAGAATTTGTAGGATTGCCTGGAAAGATCACATCCCCACTATAGCTGTGGCTTAAAACAACACCTGTTTGGATGTGATGAATGGGCAGTTGGATTTTTCAAATTTTAATTATCAGCAACTGAGTTGTGTCTTTTATTGCTCACTTTTGAGTATATACAACAATATCCATAACATAAACAATTAAATGGATCAAAGGTGACACAATTTTCTCAGAGTTGTAGAGCATGTACAGATGGCAAGGGCTCGGTGTGAGTTGTATCAGGCTCTAGTTCTGAAACCTAGTCATCATTCAAAAGAGAGGAGGGTGGTGTCTGAAAGATTAGAGGAGACAAATCTTGAAATGAAAGATGTCAATGCAAGTAACAGAGTCTTGTGTTGTCAAAAAAGTCAATGCCCATGAAAGACAATAGTACCAAACAATTGACAAGACCATTATCCCATCTAAATTCTAATCAAACAATGCTCACCCCTTTCTCCCCAGCCCAGGAAAAATAACAATAAACAAAATATACAAACATTTGATGAGGGGTTTCCCTCATTTATGAAGGAGTAGGCAGGAGTTGAAGAAGGGAGATGGTGGAAGGAAATAAGAGAGGAAGAGGGGGATAATGGCTGGAAGATAAGAGGAGAAAAAAATTGAAATGAAAGATGTCAATGCAAGTAACTCTTGTATTTTCAAAAGAGTCAAAGCCCTCAAAGGATGTTGGTACCAGACAATTGTCAAGACCACAGTCCCATCTCAATGCAAATCATTAATTCAAAATCAAAATGTCACCCCTTTCTCCCCAGTCCAGGTAAAACAACAAGTAACAATATATACAAACACAATTGGGGGAGATACAAGGGGTAACTGATGAGGGGTTTCCCTCATTGATGAGGGATGAGAGAGGAATTGATGATAGGAGATGGTAGAATGAATAGGGGAGGAAGAGAGGAAGTGCATCCTAAAAGTTTGCCATGTAAATTGTATGGTTTCTTGAGCACGTGCATCAAGCCCATTATCTATGTTGTATTTTTCTTCAACACCCGCATCTTTCCCAGCCAAATCAAAGCAAACATGCCTCAGAGTCAGTCATTGCAACAACAATCAACAAAACACAACAATAAAAACAGAAGACAGCAGAGGATGCAAGTAAACTCACCATTTCTCCCAATCATTGCCAGTGCAATGGGAGCCAGTGTGATGGGAGCCAGTGTGATGAGAGGTAGTAAGGAGAGAAGTGGTTGTGAAGGGTGCACACGGGGGAGTCTTGCTTGTTGAATCATGAGCCACATAAGATACCATGATGAGTGGACGACTGAAGGAGGAAAACACTCCCAAATTCTAATCCTAACCTATAATGCCATGCCACCCATCAGCCATCACTTCATTCAACATGTTAGTGAAGATCCAATTAGTTCACTGTGCACCCAGAAAGATGACGGACAGATGAGGGGTTAATGAGAAGTTTGTATGCTGCAGAAATTAATTCTTACAATGGGTTAAAAGTTATTAGGAAAAGATAACTGTAATTTTAGCACAAAAATTGGGTATGCATGCTCAGTTAAGGCTGACTTGCTGACAAAAAGATTGGTGTAGGTGCTGACAAAGATGGTATTGGAAGTGGTAGGGAGAGATGCTGTGAGGGGCTCTGTGTCAATAGAGCCCCAGAGTGGGGCAGAGCAAAATGAATGGTGGCAGATGCTATAATGAAAGATCTTTTTGTGGGAGTCAGGGTAAGTAGGTGGTCAATGTCTTCAAAGGAGTCATCAGTGACAGGGGCTTTGTTGTTGTTGGCTTCATCCATGAAGTTGCCATGGTTGTTGAAGGGAGGGGGCAAATTTTCAAAGGTATTGTCTTCAAACGGGGGCTGTCATTGAACATGTTGTCTTTGAATGAGTCGTTGTCAAGTAGTTGACCATCGTATTTGATGGAAGGTGGAAGATTTGTGAGAGAAACATTGGGGAGAATTGTTGCTTCTGATGATTTTGCACGACCAACTGCGAGCTAAGTTATAAATTACTGTTTTTGGTTACTGTCCCAATTTACAGTAATCAGTAACCAAAAGCAGTAACTTACTGGTTACTCAGTAAGTTACTGAAGAAGTCTGTAAATGTGACTGTCACATCAGGTGTGACTCCTACCACGACTCCTACTG
>JALLPD010000738.1:0-14434 GCA_036940065.1 Cyclotella cf. meneghiniana
TTGAGTCATTTTGAGTCATTTTGAGTCATTTTGAGTCATTTTGAGTCATTTTGAGCCTTTTGAGTCATCTCAACTCTTTTTGACTCATTTTGAGTCATGTTGAGTATTCTGAGTCATTATGAGTCATTCTAAGTCTTCTTGAGTCAGACTTGGTGAGACTAAAACGGCTTCATAGTTACTCAAAATGACAAAGAAATAGTATTTTTGATTTACTTCAAATTAGTTGACATCCTAGCCTACAAAATCATCAAATTATGTGATTCAATTAATTTATTGATGATAGTGGTATTTTTCTTACATTTACTTATTTTTCCTTTGAGAATACAGTATCTAATACATAAGTTACTCCTCTATTTTTAAAAAGATACTATTTGCAAGATCATCCAGCTACTTCAAAAAATTTTGCAGCATCTTGATTAGCAATGTCTCATCAGTAAAAAAGGAAGAATAAACTTAAAGCATGCTTACAGTCTAGGTTGTAAAATCCGGTAGAACTCTGTTGGAACCAAGAAGTTCCAGTCATTTCATCCATAATTGGACTACTGTGGCCAAGGCAACTGTTATAAGTTATAAGTTAGTGGTTGGAATAAGGTTAAGGCTATGATGTCACAAAACAAGACTCCTTTACCTTAGTAATTACTGAAACAGCCATAATAACTCCAGTAATCCTGAAAAATTACTGTTTACTGCATTTTGGAGACAGCAGTCAAAATACATCCTAACTTATGATATTCCACCATTACCATATTTATGCTATAACATGTCGTGTTGGTATTTCAAAAAAGAAATCAAGAAAGGAAGTTAATGTTGAGAAAATAATATGATGGCAGAGTTTTTTAGTATGTCAGTACATGTGAGTATATCATGCTTCACGTGTGCTAAATGCACAAATATGCCTTTGTAGAGTTGACATCTCATGGAGTGCAGATGCAAAGGCACTGGTGAGTACCTGTCATCTTGAGTGAGTGCATGGTAATCCTGTAAAACAATGGATGCAAACTCACATTGATTATTATTTTGTTAAAATACAAATCTTGGACATAAGGCTAATTTTCACCATGGAATGTCTGAATCAATGTACTTCAATGATATTTTCTAGGTTATCATAAACAGAAATTATGCAATTACTTTTCATTTGCAAAAGTGTGAAAAGTATCTCACAAGAAGAAGGGGGAGGATGAAGAAAAACTGACTCATTGTGCCATACAACTAAAATTTTTTGAAATATTACCTTTGCTACTGTATTTTGTGCCAATTTCGTTTTTGATTTGGTGCTGCATTTTCCCTTCAGGTCCCAATTCCACACTGAATGCCCATTTTTCATTGCACCATCCTCAGCACTGTTTCATCATTTCACTGCCCACCTGACATCTCGAGCAAAAGTCTCTTCAATGTAATTGCTGTAATCAGAGAAAAACATGATAAACACTTTTATCTTCAAACTTATTTATGATCTTAAATTGTAATTGTTTAGAATGGATACTGCTGTCAGTATTATGAATCTTGGCAAGTCATGCACAAAGACAAGAAGGTCATATGACTTCAACAAGAAATGTACAACCTTGTCTCCTCTCGCCTTTTTTATCACCATGCTTGTGTGCAAACTCAGACTCTAGTGGTATATTTTCCCTGTTGAGTTTTCTCAGTGTTCTCTGTCTCTTGCCACACTGTCACTCACTATCTGTTCTTAACATTAGCTTTCAAAGCATTTCCATCATACACTATATAATGCAAAAAAAATAAATGAGATTTTTTATGCTTGTATGTGAACCATGGTCAATTGATAAAGCAGGCATGGGTAAAAGTATATCTGTTGCTAATGGTACCAATATGAATTTTCAAACCATGATGACTTGTTTGAGAATTGTTTTTCTCATTACTCAATAATTCAAGTGGAGGAAAAAGGGTTTTTATCACATTAACTAATGCCAAAAATATATATTTAAGATTACATCCATTGATTATCTTGCAAGCACTGTTGATTGCTTCATTTTCAAGTTCAAGCTTATAAACTTAAAACTTAGGACGTGTTCCCCATATACATCCTTTGACTGCTTCATCAGTCAAACATCACCCAATGAATACTTTAATCATTGCAATCATCACCACTTTCAGGTTTTGAATCATCTTTGCACAGAAAACAATATAACAACTCGGATGCTTCAATTGACACTTGATGAAATATGCAATGGATCATATTATCTGATAAATAAGAAGTTTACCCCATCATATCCACAATGACAAAATATCCAATTCTCTGCTGCAGACAGAAAAGAGGCTGAACTACGTTGATTATATTTCCATTGCAGGCACAATAAATTGCATGGGGGTAGTTTCCAAAATCTGAGTTATATCAGTGGGGTAAAAAGCAATCATGCACCATGGCAATATCCTACTTGCTGGCAAATGAATGAACACAATGCACATTATACCTTTTTAGTATTGTGTGTTGTGTGTGATGATGTTGTTTGGTGAGTTCTAAAGGAAAAATCATAACTCAACAACCAGACAGAGTTACTGTGAGATAGTATATTGACATGTTGCTGTAGACAAAGAAAAATGATTTGAGATGTTTCTAGAATGTCCAGCATGAATTTACTATATGAAAAACACAAATGTCAAATGATTTTGTGAAAGAGTCTTATAGTTGGATGGGACTTGTGCACCAAAATATACGGTAGTTATTCTAAGGCAAGAACATACAAGTAACTTCCATACTTACTTAAAGGTACTATCATGATACCATTTTAGGGATATCCATCATTTTGTTCTGGTGTCAGCTACAAGTAGACCAAAAATTTCTTATGGGCTCATATCTGAAATTTTCTGCCACATGTTTGCATCAGTTTTGATAGCTGAAATACTTTGAGACCCCTGTTAAAACAATTTTCTACAAACACGCACAAAATTTTACCTCTTACTTCCAATATCATTCTTAGTATTCTTTGGTGTATTTTTTGAGTTGACATCTCTCAAGAGCAGCATGCTCAAGTGAACACAATGTGCATGCATGCACCCAAAATGTACTTGTTTCATGACTCTGACTTAAATGCATGGCAAATTATCTGGAACAGCACTACAACATAACAGGCAACATAAGAGAAGGAAAAGGAAGCATCCAATCTGAGAAGGTTGCATGTCATCTGTGCTATAATTAGCTCAGATGCAATTATTCAGATCTGATGTTTTTGCAAGTAGCAAGGTCATTATGGCATTGGCTCATCTAATTGACTTGTGCTATGACTGCAAGATGTGACAAAATGTCTCAGATGTGAACATATGTATAAGTTGGACCCCCTATATATCCCAGTATTGATACTGGACCGTCCAGTATCAGATCTGGGTGATGCAATCCCCAAATCAAGATCCAGTTTCAAAAATGCCCCCAGTTTCATTATGGGGACTTTGAGATTCTGACATCCATGAAACAGTAGGGTGTGGTCTCATTTTGGTGACGCCATTAGAGTTTTGATAATGGGGGGCAGTATTAATGCTTGGCATCCAGTATCAAATCTGTATATAACCAGTATTGATACTGGAAAGTCACTTTAACATCCCCAAATTGATACGAGATTGCCAGTATTGATACTTGGACATTTACAATATGAGGCCTATGTGAAAAGCCTCATAAGTTACCCAGTATTGATACTGGACATCCTGTATCAATACTGGGTCACTTGTCATGCATCCGGTATTGATTTTGGAGTCTCCATATTGAAACTGGGGTCATTTTTCAGAACCAGGTTCAATATGATTGATACTGGATGTTCCAGTATAAATGCTCTGACAGTATCAATTTGGGGTCCAACATATAAAGATACAACTTGGTATGTTATATCATAGAAAATGTAGGAGTGTCCACTTAATGATTGCATCTGAGGGCAAACAAACTTTGACTATCCATACTGTTCATCCTTTCATATTACTTCTCTTGCATGTCCGTGCTGTACATCACTCCTCCATGGGGTCAGATGTGTGGTGATGATTGGATACATCATTGATTCTTGGCTACAATGTGAAGCCACATGGAAAGACACACATGGGCATAGTGCTGTGAGAAAGAAGAATCAATCAATAAAGGGTTTACAATGTCTAGGGTTATTTCATTAAGCAAAAACTACAAATGTCTCAAATTGGGAACACATATATGATGAGCTATGGAATTTTAGAAGAACATAGATATATGGTAGAACTCAGCAATACAATTGGCTTCAGATAAGTACAGTAATGTTTTAGTTGCCTAAAACTCAACGTTAGAGTCACCCACACACACACACACACACACACACACACACATGAACTTGAGCAACTATTGCATCTTGGTTTTGAAGTGTTTCTTTTTCACCTCCTTAAAGTTGGACCTACATGCTCATGAGGATTTTGGTTAAAGTAGACTGAAAGGGACCATTTGCAAGAAGGAATTTTAAAGGTACCTAGTTCATCAGTTGGATGTTAGCAGTTTGTTGTTTGAATGATTGATAAGTAGGAATAACATACTTAAAATGAGAGTTTTTTCCATACAACACCAGTTAGTGATGAGGCTGAATAAACCATATAATAAATTGCTTTTTGGGTAGGTGTACATGTGTTGATGGTCCTTACAACATATGTACACACTTTTCAGAACAAAGATGAATCTTGTGTGAGCTCTGATTTCATCAAGAATGAAAACATTTTGGGTTGTTTAGTACTCATAATCTGTTACCCAAATGTTACCAATGACCAAGATTCATGTAAATGTGTCCAAGCATTGAAAATTAAACTTCCTGTTTGTGTACTGGTGGCTTCAGGTTGGGCCTAACCCTAGTGCAGGAAATCTATGACCATACCTTTGGAATGTAATTTTGAAAAATTCGTATGAGGGCAGCCCAATAGGGCTGACAAGTTGCCGATCTCAAGAATGATTCAATACCTTTTAATAGGTAATGTGATTACAGTCCAAAAAGGCAAATGTCTTGGGAGAACCCCCATTTTCTGCTATCAAATTTGACCAAAAGTAAGGAATATCATGTAATTACTGTTGTTGAAAAATATATGTAATTACAAAAAAAAAACTATGCAAATTACTAGTAGAATACTGCATAGTATACAAATTTGCTAGTGCTTTGATCAAAGTGTTACTCAAAAATCATTTCATTTCAATCAACCTCTTTCAGTTTTCTTGGATGATGATCAGTTCACTTGTGTTTTGTCCAGTTTGCTCTTCAGGAAGAAACACAAATACATTTTTTGGGGGGGGGAATATCATAAATAACTCTTATCTGTACACATATTTTCAATCAAATAAATCATAGATGCGAGTTCTTTTCAATCAAGCAGGTTTTTTATTTTTTATATTAAAGAGGTATTTCCTCTTAATTTTATTAGCTACTATGGATTGTTATTAGAAAGTTCTTTAATTTAAAATAAAGAAGTAGATACTACTAAAATTTAATTTCTAAGTACTACCCTAGCATAGATATTAAGTGGAAAGTATCTTTCTAGGTCATTGGAAAATTTCAGTGAGGCAACAGTGGGAAAACAGCGGGAAGTAGTTGGATGGCAGTGGGACAACAGCAAGGCAACAGTGGGACAGAATGGTGGTGACAGTAGGGTTTTCCATTTACGACTGTCATCATTCTTGTCCTTGCAATTGTCTTGTCGTCATCCAAATTATCATCAAAAACTCCATGTCTCATCTTGCAAGGACCATTCCACTAACATTGATGCTGGCAGAGCAAATTGGTTCACTACACCTCCTCCTGTGACAAGACTTAGTAATTCCTTGCTAAAAATCCAGCACTGGAGGAGGCAGCCCTCCCATTCCAAACCTGATTGATTTGCCTCAACATGCAAGCCACTTCTCAGAAGACTGCAAATGAAAAAACTACTATTACCCACCTTTATGCATGAGTGTGCAATTGAGTTACAGGAGGCCATGATGATGCACAGAAACCCACACACTTATGTCTACTGTACACTTGTGCATGGGGGAATGGATGGGGTATAAGTGGCTGCAGACCAAAACCTGTATATGACATTTTTGCTACATACATTAGAAATCAATAAAAAATAACAGGAAAGACTGTTCTCTATATAGCTCATAATTCTGAGGATATAGCATAGTGTATGAAAAATGATTGAGACCTAGCTAAAACAAAAGTATAAAGTCAAGGACAAAAAATTACCTTCAAATTATAGCTGCCACTGCCAATCAAGGTTGGCATGGTGGCAATGTGGGTGGGAGTCCCAAGTTCAGTCTGTGGGCTGAGTTTTGGTTGTTCCTGCAATGAGACCATAAGTATTCCATTGAAAAATTATTGAGGCATAGCAAAACAAATAGTTGTAAAAAAGTTCAAGGAAGGAAAAACTCACATTCAAAGTGTTTTGTACCACTGTGTATTGATGGTGGGGCAGTAGCAATGTGGGTACAAGTAAAATGCCAAACGTCAGTCTGTTGGCATAGTTTTTGAGATTTCTTGTATAGGACTGTCATTTTTTAATAGAAATTGTATAAGAGAGACACAGACAAAAACAATTACTCACCCTAAAAGATACCTACTGCTGCCTGTTGTTATTTGCATGGCAACCATGTCAGTGTAATGCCCAACATCACTCTGTGGGCTGAGTTTTGGCCAATCCTGTGTTGTGATCACAAGTAATTAATTGCAAAATAATAATAGACACCTAGCTAATACAATTGTATAAAAGACAGAGAAAAAATAACTCACACTGAAAACATGCCTCCCACTGTGTATTATTGTTGATGTAGAGGTATTGTAGGTGCAAGGCCCAACTTGTGATTGCAAGTATATAATTCAAAACATAATTGAGTTTTGTTGAATAAATAATGGTAACAAAGGTGAAGAAAATGAAAACTCACCCTCCAAACAAACCCGCCATCAAGTATTGATTTTTGCATTGGGGGTATGTGGGTGCAACTCCAAATTTCAGTATATGGGCTGTTGTGACAGATCCCATCATGAGACTGTAATTTTTATTAAAAAATATTTGAGATGCAGCAAGTAAATAATGTTAAAAAGGTGAAGACTTCATAATGCCACTATTACCTTCCCTTTAATGCTGCCTTATTATGTTCTGTTGCCAGCAGTGTGGGGGAGGGCAAACTTCAGCCTTTTTGGTAAGATATGGATGATCCTGTGATGGGATGGTAATTATTTCATTGAACAAAATAAATGAGATACAGCAGAAAACTCTGGAAAAAAGTTGAAGGTTTCAAAAACTCAGTGTCACCTTACCCTGCCACTGCTTATCATTGTTGGCATGGCTGCAATGTTCTGGGGAGGCACAACATTAGTCATGGACTTAATTGTACCTGATCATGTGGAGGCAGTACTGGTAGTCGGGGGGGGGGGTTACGCTGACAAGTTTTCAATTGAAGTAATGGTGAACTCTGCAGTGAGTGCTCCAGAATGTGGCTGCTGCTAATGACAGCAGAGGCAGGAGATGTGTGAATCCTTGTATGAAGCTTGAATTGCACAATCAAACTCTCTACACAATTTCATTCCAAATTAAATGGATATTTGAAAACTATTCAATACATGAAGAATATGGCATGTCAAATGCCAATGTTAGAGGGTACAAAAGCATACCCTTGAGAGAACAGCTTGCAACACTTTGATGGCCACACAGATCCTGATAGAATTCAAGACACAGAAAAGTCATAACTTCCATCATCAGCTCAAAGAGTGTCCTTGAAATGTAGAAATCGATTTAAATTCAGCACCACACAATGCATCATGATGCAAAAATCTAAAACAATGGTGTTCTTTGCTAACACATGATCAGGCTTTTGTCTCGAACTGCAAAAATTGATTCACGATGTTTTTCCTTTGTGGACGATCATTTTTGTTGAAATCTATCCCACTGGCATTATCATCATCTTAAAATTACTGATATGCAGCAACAAATGCAATTGCACTACCCACTGCAATGATAATTTCCTCATCATCCAAATTGACGCAGATAGGATCAATGGAAGAGAAATTTTGAAACGTTCATTACCATGATATGGAGAAAAGAAAAATATATTTTGTGTGTGCAATTGTATGCAAAATTGGAGACTATTCCAATTATCTGAGTTATGTCTTATGGTGCTTGATAATATATATATGCATAAACAGAGACTATTCCCATTATCTATTCCATGTATTAAGAGATGCCCCTAAATAAGTGCAGTACAACTCTTGCTTATGACATCACAGAAAGTTGCTCATAAATAATAAAAACATCAGGCATAGTGATGTCATGTATTTATGAGTTTAATTATTAGGAGATGCCCTTAGTAACCTGATGCCTTGTTCCCACCAGAATTTGATGTGTGATCTTGTCTGATAGCATTGCTATGCTTTGCACTTCCCCAGGATCTTTTAATTCTCTGCTATATCAAGGTTGCTATGGCAGTTATATCTAATGCACCTTGCTGCTCGCAGTGAGGTGCATTGTAGAAGAACTCATTCATGCTATCTCAACTCTCATAATTCTAGACAGAGCAAGTATGAGAGGTATATCAGACAGAGGCATATTTGTAGAATTTCAATTTAACCTGTGAGCAAAAGCCTGTGTCTTTGGGTGTATTCATCACATGATGATCAAACTATGATTACATTGACAAGATTTGATATGCACTCCTTTCATTACTTGTGCAGTTTGTTTGGTCCTGTCTATAACCAGTATTCACCATTCATGAATGATGGGGGTTATATAGTGAAAAAGAAGTCAAAAGCAGGAAGGCCATGGATGTTGCATGCTAAAGATTGTCTTGGGATGGTGCTTGGTTGGACACTTACACAAGGTTGGTGTTGTAGTTGATCTTTGGGGTGTCGATGACTACAACTAGTAAGTATCTGCAATTCCTTGTTGCATTTTTGTGAAAGTTTTGCAGAATGACAACAACACCAAGTTCTCAATGGCATCCTGCCATCAACTGGAGGGGTATCATTGAATGATCAATGCATGGTATCCAGCACTAGCAGACATCTGGAATTCTATGAATGGGTTGAAAGTTAGGATTGAGCAAGCTCAAAACTTCATCACCCAATCCCGTTCCTACAATGGTTGGAGATGTGACCACTATGTCATGTCAGTTCTTTGTTTTGCACCAGATGGAACACTTCCATCTGTGTACCATTATTTCCCAGGATGTACTCATGACAGCACTGTTGCTGCATGAGGTCATTTGTATGAGAGGATAGAAAAAGTGTACTGTGAAACTGGCCTCAACTCTGTCATTGTTTCAGCCTTCTCATTTGCTGACATTCCATTTCTAATAAGGTTAGCACAGGACTTTTTGATAGCAGATGATGGCTTGGAAGGAGTAGATGTCCTGGAAAATGCTGCTGTGAAAAGAGCAGCCACAGCTTTGAAGCAATCATCTGAGTAGGGTATGCGGGATGTTCAATAATCTTTCCTTGGCTTAAAAATGTTCTTCCTTATGAGGATTTCAGAGAGAGAATGATTATTCTGACTTGCATGTTCCTTCTTTTCAATTGTCATGCCAGGATAGTTGACATGAAACAAATTAGAAGCATGTTTGATTCATAGCTAAATGAAGATACCTATTTACGTTTCATTTCAAGGTAAAATGTTCTGTTTAAATTTCAGTTGTCATAAATTATTATTGAA
Source organism: Cyclotella cf. meneghiniana (assembly GCA_036940065.1). Classification (NCBI taxonomy): domain Eukaryota; phylum Bacillariophyta; class Thalassiosirophyceae; order Thalassiosirales; family Thalassiosiraceae; genus Cyclotella; species Cyclotella cf. meneghiniana. The sequence continues at coordinate 9,625 of JALLPD010000738.1, forward strand.
TTTGAATTTACAACTAAAGATCGAACTTTATTTTGAATTGAGTCATCAAATAAATAATTAAATTCTTACTACATTGACATTTGAATGCAAGAAACAATGAACCTGAATTTTATTTGTTGTTCTCCTCTTGCTTCCCTTACTCTTGTGTATTGTCATTTGCTTCATTTGTAACACGGATTGTTGGCATATCATCAGGTGTAAAACATGGTGTTACAGAAACATTCTGTATCATGATGAGCATCATTGTTTGCATAGAACTTTGTTGCTTTAACATTTATTTGGCTTGTTCTTCTCTCTGCTCATGAGAATCCTCCCAATAAGCTGCTTGGTTTGCATTTTTCTAAGTGATTGTCAGCATACAGACATTGTTGAATGTCAGATCATTGTACCCATATGACTGCTTATCACCCCTATTACTAATTGGCGTCAGCCTTCAATGACATGAAGATACACACTGTCATCAGTGTTTTTGAGGGTATTTGTAGGTTTGTAGTGGTTGGCTTTTCATCTTTATTTTCATTGTCTTCATCTTCATTTTCATTTGCCTCAACATCAAGAGTAAAAGCAAAATCTTCAGAAGTTGATCCTGTCAAACCTTTAGATGTCTCAATGATCTGCTGTCAAGTCCTCTTTGCTTCTCAGATTTTCCTTGATAGACAAGGGCCAGCTTTCCAGGCAGCTGCTCATGTGTCTCTGTGCAGTGCATTGCTCTATCTGTAGCCAGCACGGACAATGCCTAGGCCTCACAGAATACCCTACATGGTTATTAAAGGATCTCTGAATGTCACCAATACTATTCCCAAGCAGCCATGAGCTGCTAATGTCTGTACCCAGTCGGCGGGAAATATGGGCCACACATGGACCCCCCCCAACACTGTCAAATGATCAAAGATCCTCACATTTTCTGATCATTCAATTGCATTGCCAAAATGCTGCAATTGAATATGTAGGCAAGCCTTTTGAAAAGTTCTTCTTCTCCTACCTTCTCCTTCACCACCATGTCCATCACCATGTCTGTCACACAAGGTATGTATCAGGCAGTCCCTGCAGGATGTCACCACCAATGCAGCAGTTCTGACTGTGGTGACCAACCATCCTTTGCCTGTGAATGAGAACACAAGCTCATCTCACTTGCATGGAGTCTGCTCCTGCAGGCAATCTTATCTGGGAATGAGGAACCCACCGACCACCACAAACCAATTCACATGGAGTCCGCTCCAGTGGCTGCCGCTTTCAGCCTTACCAAATGACCTTTGCTTTAGGTCCTACCACACACACCTCTTACAGGTCCTCCTGTTCTCTTGCACTTTACAGCAACTACCATCTCCAGGCACACCTTTGCCCCCATCCAGGTAGCCACCACATCGGCCATTGTCACGCTCTTTAAGATCTCAACCGACGAGGCCACCTCACAGGGCAATGTCTTCTGTAAGACAATATCCACCTGCAAGATATCACCACCTTGGTCAACAACACCCTCTTTGCAGGATTCTACATCATCACACCTGGCAGATGCATCCACCCCATCTTCCAGCCACAACGGTGCATGTTCACCAATGCTGAGACCAGCATTGAACACAAGTTCCTCCTCGGCCACAGCAGCAATGAACCCAGGTTCCTGCATGCAGAATACACCTCCGCTGATACTGCCAAGGATTTTGCCTGCATTGCAGACGTCAGCACCAACAACATACCCCCCTGCTTCTGTGTAGGCCATGCCTTCACACCCAAGGACATTAATGTCCCAACTCCTCTCCTAGACATGCTTGCAAGCACCACCTTGTACAAAATTGTCCTCATGCCCATGGTACTTCCCATCCCTTTTGTCACGGAAGATACCACCAAAGGCACCATTGTCAAATCAATGATCAACATCCTGGAGATCACCATACCTGGTGGAGCCTTCTGGGCATGATGCCTCATTGGTTTTGACCACACACAGTTCACAGAACTCCTTTGCCTCTCAACCAATGACAGCCTTGGGAAGATCAACAACCACCTCATCTTCCCATGACTCTCCTCCAGACAAGCCTGGAGCCCTGCACCACTGTGCAAATTCTGCAGAGTTGGCAATGACAAAGAAGATGAGGTTCAGACTGCCATCGATGCACTTGCTGCTTGTCTGTCCAAGATCAACAAGCACTTCACATTCTCCACTGACAACCAAGCCCCAGGCAACCATGACACCTTGTTGTGCCCTGACAACCTGATTGTCCCCGCAACCAGCATACCATGCAAACACCAGACACCTCAGGGTGCCACCGGTAGAATGGAAACAACCCTCAAGGAAGCCATCATCCACAAATGCCTACGGGATTGCATGCACCTTGCCAACCGGGGCTGGGACCATACCTCCCAGACCCTCCAATTCCCGGTTCTCATGGAGATGGAGAGTGGATTTATAGCCTGCTCCACAGGGCCACCATCAACGAGAAAATCGCCAAGATGTTCAACAACATTCCCAAATCACTCCTCCACTGTGAATTTAACCTCCCCAACTATGACCCACTGGTCAACCCACAATACGTGACCAGTTAGTATGAGGTCACCTCAATGCAATCCATCAAGCTCATAGGCAAGAGCAAGAAACACTTCCACTACTTCTACCTCATCCCCAGTTCCAAGTCACTTGCCAAAGAACATGAAAGTGCATTCTACGGTCATGAGACAGAGGAGCTCCTTGGGGAATCAAGAGAGAACCTAAGCTAGGTGCACATCATGATCACAAGAAGCATTGCAATCAGCAATGTCCACCATCTATGGGCATATTTGGCCAACATCTGTGCCATCATTGAGATGCAGTTCCACTGTGACCTTGCTCTCCTTGACATCAAGACCCCAACTATGTTCATGGCCGCACACACCTTTACCCTCCATATCACATCCATGTCCATGCAAGTATACCTCAAGAAGAGCAACCAACCTCACAAGCTGCTTTTCCTATGGGTTTTCCAGATGATTGACCAGCTGAGCATCCTACTCATACAACCCCTTTGCCACAGAAAAAGCACATTCCTCTTTGCCAATGACAGGATTGGTGACATCACAATGGACAAGTTTCAAGAGGCCTTCAATCTGTTTGACAACTGCATCAGCACACTACTCAAGTTAGAATGCGGCACGTGTACAATTCCCTCTTCCCCACTACTCCAAGCAGTTGAATCCAAACAAGCCAAGTCCAAGCAGGAAACGACTCTCAAGCACACCACAGCCCCAATCCCTCAGCAGGCTACTCAACTCCCGCCAATGCCAAGAAAGCCTGCACCAGCCCACTGGCCCCCACTACCAACGACCTAACTGGTACCCTTATCATTAAGGGAAAACCAGATGAAATGACGCCCTTGGTCAATGAACCAAACCCAGTAAACCACATATGCACCTCTTGCCATCATGATGACAAACATTGTCCCAGAGGCACAACCTGCAAGATGATCCATGACCTGGACATCACCAAGTGGCCCAATGAGACCTTCACCAGATGGAGTGCACTCATTGACTAGATGCCTTCCCTTGACTGGAACAAAAAATTCGTTGACATGTCAAAGCTCAAGGCTAGGACTGCCAAGCTTAGTGACTCCACCCTGACCGCAGCAAACAGAGCTAACATGCACTGTGACAAGAAAGTGTAAGCATACATTCACAACAACTAGTTCTCCAAACTCAGACCCCAATACATCATTAACATATCCCAACTCATGATTAAAGTCTATAAATTACCCGCGCTCATGATCAATACACATCAATGACTGGCCCTTCACACAGCTGCCAGGGGCTATTCCCATGGTAACAGACCCCAGCGCCCCACAGAGGGGGATGCATACACACACCACCGCCGCAACATGGCCACACTCTGCACGCACTTGCATCAAGAGGGAGAAACCACCAGAGTTCTCCTCAACCAATGACATGGGACTGCTTTGCAAGTATAATGCCAGGGACCTTGGCCCTACCGACTATGACCCGATCAGGGCCACTCTCAGTGAGGCATCTACTCATCCTATCTTTCCCTCACCACCTGTGGCAATGACATTAGCACAGCACCAGATCAGTGGTCATGGTCAAACATGACCATGCCACCACAACCACACACACTGGTGACACAAGGCTTCGGAAAGCCTATCAATGACCATTTGTTCCATCAGGACACACCTTTTGAAACGACATTTGTCGTCATACTCAAAATGAGATACTTCGCACCAGTTAAGACAACTTGCCCAAGTCAAACTGAAGACATTTTGACAACTCGGACAACTAAAGTGGCAAATCATGACTCAAGTGACTACACGTGAGTTGTCAAAATGTTGTCAGTGAAGACCTGGTGATGACCCACTTAGTCATAAGTGAAGACCAGTTTACGACACACTTGTCATCAGTGAAGATACGGTTGCGACCCCAGAGTCATCAGTTAAGACCCGGTGATGACCCATTTGTCTTAGGGAAGACCCGTTGATGACCCACTTAATTGTAAGAAACGGCCTGGTGACTACCCTGACTGACGACTCAGGGTGTAAATTGAGCTGAGGCTTACCAGGTGACATCTTTTTGAACAAAGTGACTACATGTTATGACTTCATGAAAAATTAGTCATCAGAGACTACATGTTTACGACCCACTTAGTTGTATGAAGAAGCAGTGATGACCAACTTGTTGTCAGACCCACAGATTTGTCAGTTGAGATTCGGTGATGACCCACATGGTCATCAGTGATGACTTGACCTAAGCCGAATGGTAGGTGTATTTTTAGACAATTCTAGAAATAGAAAAGTAAACTTCTAAGAATTGGAAGTTGGAAATTATGAGCTTATTTTTA
>JALLPD010000739.1:0-14434 GCA_036940065.1 Cyclotella cf. meneghiniana
TGAATTAGTTAAATAGCTCATAATTCAATTAAAATTAATTTCCAATCATCAGGAAGTCTTTTCTACTTCTTATCTACCACTATCCTTTTCCTACCGGCAAATGGCTCAGGTCATGAGTAGGGGTAGCATACTGAAAAAAGACTAAATATAAGTTCATCCAATTCATATAAAACTTGTGGATCTTGTTAACATAGTATTCCTGAAGATGCATTAAAATTTTCATGTCAAACTTTTGATCAGTTTCATATTTTTTACAATAAAGTGTTGAAATTTTGGTCAGATAACACAAATAACTACTTGGCAGGAGTCATGCAATGATACCAACACTCCAAATCACCCCTGGACATATTTTTGGCATTAAATATTTTTTTGATCAAACTAGTTGTCTGCATAACTTGCAGTTGGGATGTGGTTACCAAAACACTACCATCTGGTCTCCACCTGACACAGCAGGGTTTGCTAGTAATTTGCTAGTGATTTTTAACAATTCTTAGGCAACATACCCATCCTTGCTCAATGACCTTGTACATGGCTGAACTATTGAAAAGGGTCAGAATAGGTGTTCTAAAGGTAAGTTGAGAGATTGGTAATGATATTTACTCAATAAGTCACCTATTGAGTACACAGCAATGGTCAGGAGGTTTGGCATCACTTTGTTATCAAAAGCTGGCAATTCTTAGGCAAGAGTATCTAGTTAGAATATGACCCCAGACATGATTTAACTATCAAAAGAGTTGAAAGTAGGTGTTAGTGATGTGTATTGATAGTTTTGTATGATATTTTCACCTTGGGTTGTCTTACTGTTGTGTAACGGCAATGGATGCTGCCAAGAATGTGAGGCAACTGTAAATACCATTATTTGTACAAGTATATGGTTGCTCTGTACCAGTAGATAGATATAAATACTGGATTTTTACTGGACTTCATACTTTTTTACTTATAAAAAGTGCCACTCAGCCAGAATTAACTTGAATCAAAGAGAGCATGAAAGACAATAGGAAAAGCAAATAATTCTTAAGCTTAATGTTAATACAAACTGCAACTATAACATATTGGTTGATTGTTGTGTGTGTTGTGGGTTCACCACTATTTTACTTGTTGGTTGTTATTCCTTTATTGTTGATTGTTTAGTTGTTCTCATTGATTGTTGCGATTGCTGTTGATTGTTGTGATGGTAGTGTTGTTTAATGTGGGACTACTATTCTTTTGTGTTGTGTTTATTCCTTTGTTCCATTGCTACTGATTTCTTGTTTTAATTGTTGGCTTTGTAGTGCTGATTTAAACAGTTCATCTGTTCATTGTGGTTCTTTATTTGAGGTTTTTTGTCCTAGTTGTTGATTGCTATGTAGTTTTTGTTGATGTTTTGTTTTAGTGATGGTTGCCATGTCAGAGTGTTGTTTGTGTGTTGTTAACACATGTTTTCTTTCAATTATGTGACTGTTGATTTTTATTGTGCTCAGTGCTTGCATTTTGTATTTGTTGATTGTTGTATGATGGCTTTTGTTGCTGCCCTTACATTTATATTGCTGTTGTCACCTTCATGTAGATGTGGTTTGGGAAGTAAAACTTTGTGAATTTTTAATCCCTGGCAGATCTGAGGAGAGCATCATGAGCATATGGTGATAAGGAACACAGTGCTCATTCCTGTTTGCAAAACTGAGCAATGTTGATGGAGAAATTGCAACTTACCTGAAATTTTTTGGTCAACCCAGAAATCAGAGTTCATGCTTCTTTGGGATGGAGAACTCTGTGGGTTCTTGTTCCCTTGTCTATCTGAGGGCAACATCATACCCGTGTGATAATAAGAAATATGACACTTATTTGTGATTGTGAAAAGGACAAGTATTGGTGGAGATATTGCCACTTATCTGAATTTTTTAGCCGATTCCAGTTAACTTGGAAATCATAGCCATGGTCGTTAGAAAGGAACAACTCAGTGTGTTATTTGTCTCTTACAGATCTGAAGGTAGCATTGTCAATGCATGAGGATATGAAACACAGCACAGATCATAAAAGAACGAAAAATATTTGATATTTGAGACATTGTGAATCAGGTTTGTGATCCTGTGATGCCATGGTTTTATGATGGCTGGCTCAGATGCATGTATCTGCACTAATGAGAGCTAGACACAACCTAGAACAGATCTATGAATGTTAGCACATTTCTAATGATGCCCCTACCTGCCAACACTGGCCAAATTCAAATTACATCTCTCAGAAGGGAGCAAATTAGAATACTAATGGTCCAATTGGGGGGTGTTCTTGAATTGCGCAATTGTTGATACTCAAACTAATCAAGCAACTTGAAGATTCGTGGAAGTGGGTTCCTTGCCAGTCACAAAATGGATAGGACTTGAACAGATACCATTCTTTAGGCCTTCAATATTTTTCGGTTAGACAATTTGATTATGCGACCCCTATTATGAGAGATTGAATCGCTCACTGAGGCACTTCCACAAATGATGGTGGCAATGACTGCCCAAACAACCAATTTGTCCCAGGAGTGGTCATCTCTAGAATGCACACCCCACTTCCTCTTCTGATCCCATCTTTGGATCAGAGATTATCCAAGGCCCTGTTCCCTGTCAGCTGTCAGTGACAGCACCAGTAGGCCAGAGTGAGTCAAACCAATGTTTGTTCATGTTCCTCCTTGCAAGATCTGGACATGCATCATCCACACAGTCCATATCTCCACCCATGCTCAACCCTCTGGTTACATACCCTTCACCGGCAAGAGTGTGATACAAATGAATGTCAATGTCCAAAGCTATCTTGGGGAGATCAGGTCTCGGTACAAGATAGTTACCATCAATGATCAGATGATGGACATTCCCCAAGCCAACTTGCTGACCTGTGCATTGCTTATCAGCAGCAAGTTCAACCATAGTCTTCTCCTTGAACTTGAGACCCCAACAACCAGAAGGATGTAACTCTGCTCAAATATTTTTGCCCATGACACATACATCATTTCCAAGTCTCCTGCAGCTGCAGTGGGTGACAGAGAAGGTCAAATCCTTATGGCTGAATGACCCACAAATATTGAGAAAGTGGGCACATCAATTTGAAATGGGACAAATTATTTGTCCTATGATTCCATCTTGACATTTCTTGCAAATTATCATGCATTGTCAGTTCCTTTTACAAGTGCAACAAGGATGAGCTGGCTGCTCCTTCATAGTCCCACATCTTCAAGTTGAACCCCATTGTTTCTTTTGAACTCTCATAGAGTGATTCTTGTACTTGGTTGAAACACAATCACAACCAAGTCAAGCATCTCTTTTGCTGATGGGTGTCCATCTTTGACGGGTTCACTCATCACTGTGTCCAACCTGCAAATTACCCCAAGAGTCTCTTCCTCTATGACACTAGCAGTTTGTCAGAGCCCCCTGTCAATGACCATAAGACTACCCTGCATCTCTTGAATGATGTGGTGAACAAGTACTGCACAATTCTTTAAAATGTGGAATTGGTTCCAGTCACTGCCATTGCCACCACATGGAATGCCGCCTGTGCTAAGGACACAGCCGTCAGAGAGTCCAACAAATGGACAACAACTCACGCCAAACAAAAGCTCACTTCAAAAAGAGCTGCACTGATGCTGACAACAGTGGCCCTCTTGTTGTCACGGGTCTTAGTTGGTTGATGCCAGTGCCTGAGCTTGATCTCAGGTTGTGCGCCACAAAAGTAAGGGAGGATTATTCATAGGGGATTGAAAAAACCAAGTTTGCATCAATTTCTGCAGCTCCCTTGATGTTTTGAGTTTACGTATTTTTTGGTGACATATGGCACTTTATCAGATGAAGATCGCACATAATGTCGATAATCGGGGTCACCATAGGTCCCTGTGGACCACTTTTCCCAACTTTCAAGATCACCCCTGACAACTATGGTACGATATTGTATTGTATTGTACCATGCTATAACCGTCCGTCACCATCCGATGACAACGTGTCGTTCCCAATAACATCGCCATTACTATAAGACGCCCTCCTCCCAATTAGTGCAGCAGAAAGGCAGACTGAATGAGTTATCAACAGGACGCGCTGAGGCGATTGACGTGTAATCGCAGTGCAGCTTCTTTGGTGGGTTCTTCTTCTGGTTCTGGCGGGATTGCCGGCAGTGCCGCTGTGAGTGGCGAAGCGAGGAGGTCAAGAAATACCAATCATAATATCCATCGATCGAACAGTGCGACAACATCCAACAGGCCCTTTGCGATGGCGGCAACGTCGTCCAACGTTGACGTGGAAGAAGAAACACAAGGGGAGAGAAATGAAGCGAATATTGGAGAGGTGAGAATATTTTCAATTCGCTGGCATGTCAACTTGATATGGATGCCTGCCCTTTATGAATGAAACTGTGTCAAATGGCTTATTTTTCTGTTGGTGTTGGCAGTGAAGTCACGAAAAATCATAGTGGCCGCCAAATGAGTGACCACTGACGACAACCCTGTTTTTTGAAATGCAAGACTTATTGTTCCTCTCTTACAATTGACATTTGAATTCATAGGTCCGCTCTTCTTCTGCCCCATCCTCCTCTTCTCACATATCTTCAAACCAGTCTACTCGTCATCGATGCCATCAAATCACATCACATCGCAGCACCAATCAGTCATCATTGTCACAAGTCTCAAACACTCAAAAACCCAAACCGGCACCCATAGATTCACCTCACAAGGAAGGATGGACCGTCGTAACCCCCGCGCCTAACTCACCCTCCCTCGCACCTTGTCAACGCTCTCTTCATGCCGCCGCCGTAGTGAAAGACTCACTTTACGTGTTTGGAGGCTATGATGGTCAAAATCGCGTTAATGATTTCTATCAATATCATTTCCCCTCGGGCTGTTGGAGAGAGATTGTTACCATTGGGGGAGGTCTCTTTGTCGGCGGCGTTCATCAGGTTCCTGCTCATGGGGGGAACGCCGACATGGGTGGTGGAGCCAATAACGACAATAATAACAACAACAACAACAATGCCCCAAATCTTGCCGGGGGAATGGGACATCCTCAACGAGCATACGGAGGCAACATCACTGCCACGGGAACGGTGCCCACACCACGCGATCGGCATGCCGCAGTGGTTCACAATTCGACCTTTTACATATTTGGAGGCTTTGATGGTACAAGTCGAGTGTGTGATTTGTATGGGTTTGATGTTGACCGTTTGGTTTGGAGGGAGGTGCGACCACGCCTTCCGAACAATGTCGGTAATGTTAATGCTGCAAATATTGTTGACAATAATGCAAGTGTGGTTGCTCAGGCTGGTGGAGCTCAAGCTGGGGCAGTGCGGAGGGTTGGGTTTAATAACGTAGATGCAGGGGGAGGCGTGGGAGGGAACAACAACAATAACAATGCAAATAACAATGTACAATGGCCGCAGCATGTACAACAGCAGCAGCAACCATTGAATAGAGGAGGAGATAATGCCGGTGAAGTCGACTTTCATCAACAGCCTCCTCCACCGCAACAGCAACAAGTAGGGGCAAGGCAGCACCATTCACCTCCATCACCACGTCACTCTCACTCTGCAGTGGTCCACAATGATTCAATGTATGTCTTTGGAGGATACGACGGGTCATATCGCTCGGACTTTCACGAATTCGACTTTGTCCAGTGCTCCTGGAGGCCGGTGTTTGGAAGTGGGAGGTCTCCGAGGGCAAGATATCGTGCTACCGCTTGTGTGCATGAGGATATGATGATTTTGTTTGGAGGGCACGATGGAACGAGACATCTATCTGGTGAGTGTCATAGGGTTGTTACACGACAGGACGACTTTTTTAATAAATCGGTTTATTTACTCATTTAACTTTCTATCGTCTTTCTAGATGTTCACACCTTTGACTTTGTGACACAGGTTTGGAGTTTGCTCATGACAGATGGAGTGCCCCCGCTTCCAAGGGATTCGCATGTTAGTGTTGTCTACAAGAATTCAATGTATGTTTTTGGAGGTGAGGCTCAATCACGCTTTCATTACTTTGAGAACGAACCAGCTGTTTCTGATCTATTTTGTGTGTGTTCTAAAGGATCGACTGGTTCCGCCATGAATGATTTGCACGAACTGAATTTCCCTTCCTCCTCTGGAGATAACATCACAAGTGATGTATCAGCAGCTCCTGACTTTACTACAATTGTCGGATCTGCTGTGAGTTTCCACGGAAGAGAAGAGGACGGGGAGGAAGCCATCGCCATAGCAAAATGGAGACAAATTCCCCCTGTGGGGGGAGGGGGTATTGCAGTCCATCGATTCTGTCACGTTGGCGCTGTGTACAATGGATCATTCTACGTGTTTGGGGGATACGATGGTAGCAGTCGCCTTAATGACTTCGTCAAGTATGATTTGGCGATGGATGACCTCTTTGAAACAGATATTCCTCCATCTACCATCCTTTCTGATCTTCGATCATTTCTTGATGACGAAGGTACCTTATCCGTGTCTGATATTACTATCATGGTGGAAGGAATTCCTGTTCGAGCTCACAAACTTATGCTAATGAGATGTCCCTATTTTCGAGCAATGCTTTTGTCAGAAATGTCAGAATCGTCTCAATCTATTGTTTGCATTGAAATTGTTAAACATTCTATCTTCTTATCGGTTCTGGAGTACCTGTACACAGACGAAGTTACTATCCCTCTAGAGTCTGCAATGGAACTATTTGTTGCAGCCGATCTATTTGGCATCCCCCGGTTGCAGGCGATGTGCGAACGCAAGCTGCTTGAATCGATTACTGTGGAAAATGCAGCAACAATTTTTCATGCAGCGGATGTTCACTCAGCAATGTCGTTGAGGAGTAAAGCTTTGGGGTATGTTCTTTCACATTTTGAGGCAGTTTCGAAGACCTCGGCTTTTGAGGATATGGCACGCTGCAATGTTGAACTAGTGTTTGAGATTCTAAAGAATCGCTGAGGAGTCGGCCTTTCGTCACTTCTGCAGCTTGTGTTGCTATGCTGTAAAAGACCAGAATAGGAAATTGGTAATGGCCAAGTTAATCAGTCTATGTTCTTAATAGATTCTATGCTTCAAAGAACGTGCAAGTGCGCGACTTGTCAAATTATCAATATAATTCAGGGCGCTGACTGACACGTTTGCAATATAGGATGGCAATATTTTTCGCGACGTAATGATGTATGTATCAGAAAATGAATGAAAACGAAGGTAGATCTCGAAGTGACAACTCAATCTCAGATTAAGAACTATCTTAGCAGAAAGCCCGCCTCCTGTAAAAGAGAACATAGGCGGAGGGACTGACAATTTCATTCTCCGGGATTTCATTCACATTCTCGTCGTCGAATTCTGCCCACGTATCTTCCATCCCTGCTTCATTCCACCTACGTGCATATGCTGTGTAATGTCCACACCCCATGCGGCCATAGTGGTTGGTAACTCCAAAGAGGTCATAGACCATCGGGGCTTCGTCATCAACAAGTTGTTCAGAATGAGAATCGGAACTCATTGAGCAGTTGTATGCAGAATGTTTCCTCATGTCAAATCCATCAATCGCAAAGTCAACTTCAGTGCCAATCTTGCTCCTATTGAGTGAGTTCGTGTATTCAAACCTCTTCAGATGAATAACAAGAATGTTTGGCAATCTCCACAGAGCAACTGCTTTCATAGCTTTGACGTGTTCTTTGCATTGAGAACAGTACCACATATTGTCATCATCCAATCGTTCAGGCTGAGTAAATGATTCAAAGCATTGGTCAAGCGTGACAGCGTTGCTGTCACGCAAACGATGGACACGATTTTCGTAATCTACTACTGATGTATGATTTGAAACCAGTAGGAAATTACTGGCATGAACTTGCAGGTTTTTGTCGTAGTCGCCTGTGAGTGCGATAACATCGACCCATTCCAGAGAAAAGAAGACAAATTTTTCCTTGTCTTTGATGCCGATCAAATCAACAATTTTGTCCTGCGAGGCAAAAGGAAGAATGGAAGTGCTGCTGCCATCAAAACCTGTCCTCAACGTTCGAGGATTTTGTGTGGGATCGGCAACACGGATGCGAAGACGTTGTTTGACATGGTCTTCAAGTGCACTGCTGTTGTGGATATCATCTTGTTCTAGCAGAACGAAAGGCTTGACGTATTTCCAAATCTTTGTGTAAACTTCACCGCAGACTATTGTTCGTTCAAAGGAAACTAGCAGCGGTAAACCGAAAACTCTAGACTCGGTTGTACCATTCTGGTGGACACAGCGTTGTGTGATGACTACATTAATCTTTGTTGCATCTGACAGAGGCGCAATCTCATAAGCGACCAGTAAATCTTCATTCAACAACAACGATGCAGGTGCGCCATCTCTTTGTTGCGGTCAATCAAGGATAGTAAATGTCAGGTGCCGATAAAAGCAACGCAATATACAGTCTCCAAAGAATTATCAATCATACCTGTGTAGCTGCGTAATATTACATTTGTCAATCAGAACGCTAGATAACTTTAAACGGGAAGCTGGCACCCCTGACATGTTACTGAGTACAGCTATCAAATCATCAACCGTCCCATTTTCAGGAATTGATATACAGTACTTGACTGGCAACGCAGGCTCTTGTTCACCATAATCCCGCACAAGCACAACAACAAAGTTCAGTTTTGATATGCTAGGTATTTCTAGCGTAATGTGGTTGAATGTGTCTTCGATAGTCAGACACGTTGACAACAGGTGAGTCTACGATGATGAGAGTTCGTTTTCAGCATTAAGAATGTCCCGACTCACCAAATGTAACAGACACTGCGTCGCATTTCGGACAAACACAAGTACTCTTGTACAAGCCATAAAAGTTTTCGAAGACGTAGCTTGAGTTGCGGCGGCATAGGGCATCCCATGTCTGGTATGAAGGTAATGTTGAGTCAACAAGATCGAAATAATCAGAAAAATACAAACAAATGCAGATAAGTATAAACTTTTATCTTGCCTCTGCACCACATATAGCAAGATTTCTCCCGCGATCCACGTCTGGTAGAACTACATACGGAGGGTTTCGAATCCTATTCAAATCCTCATGCAAAGCATCCAGCAAATACGACAAAAACTCCGCTGAATCCTGCTGTTGCACACCATAAAATCTCGGAGCGAACAATTCAATAGCTCGTTTCAAAGCTGTCGGACTGAGGCTGCTGAATTGGCGACCACCCATCCAAAGGTCTTTCATTAATGTTGCGTACGCATGGGAAACCTTTCCTCCTGTTCCGTTAATGTTGTTTTCATTGATACTGGTCAAGAATTGATTGGATAAAAAGAATCTTGTCAATGGTGTGACATGACTCATACACTATAGTTGAGAAAGTGAGATGTTCTTCATGTGAGTTTCTACATTCATAGTTTGTGAAAAGGACAACGTCACTTCTCTCACCTGTAGCGCCGAGTTCATAAAACAAGTATTGCCTAAATTATTCAGACCCACACGACCCCAAGCCGCCATATCAGACAATGAATTTCTCGCTGCCTGATATTGTTGCCTCGTCGACGTCCCACACTTTGACTTGTGATAGGGCCAATGACTCTTTTGACATTCTTTATTGCAATATCGCGCACATTTGCATTTGGTACATTTGGATTTGGCAGCAGGTGCTCTGCATGCACTACATATGTCACTGCTGCTTGCGTTTATGACGCTATGCTGGTTGTGATTATGTGTAGAGAGGGCATCCCATAGGTCAGCATAGAGAGAGATCCGAACTGAGAGGTTGTTCGATGTCATACTTTTTTGCAGATGACCTTGCGACACCCAAGGCAACTCCTCAACACTCCGAGCGCGACGTGTAATCGGCGGTGACACTTCTCCATACCACGTGAGAAGAGCCGCGTATGCCTCTCTCGGTAGGATCTCAAAGTGGTATCCTCGGACTAAATTGTTTCGTAAAAACACGTCAGACTCGGCGCATTCGTTTTTGCATGTGTGGAGGTAAGGAGAATGTAGTGAGCTTTCGCCTCGGCTTTGATTTAGTATCAAAGAGGAGTTGTCAATGACCCCGGGCGCCACTTCTCCCAGATCGTTTTCAATGTCGCTCTCGTCATCGGACTTGGCGGAAGAAGAAGAGTCATCGGATGATTTATCGTTGTCTTTCTGCCCTTGGCCTAAAGCATCTTTCTTGTCCTTTTCCAAATACGGCGGCAAAGTAGCTCCGGGAGGTAACAAATGCAAAACTCTGTTGTTCACGTCATCCACTTCCTGAATTCTGTTGAGCACGTCCTCTTTTCTTTCTTGACTTCCAATCTCCAAGCAGTTGGTGTATGTCTGAAAGAATCGAACGTAGCGACACCAATTCTCCCACCAGATCATGTTGATAAGAAAGTATGCCTCGCCTTTCTGCGGAGGAAATATGTGCTGTTGATGGTTATGTTGGATTGAATCGATTGTATCAACATCAGTAGATGATTGACGTCGAGTAAGTAAGAGTAGAATTCGTTCCTTTTGCTGGGATGGCGTAGGAATATGGTACTTCGACGTTGATTGATTTGGCATGCTGTTGTTGCTTTTGACCTGAGCAACGCTGCTGTCGCAATTCTCCGAGTCGGTGAGATCTTGTGCGATGTGTTGATTGTTGTCAAGCCTCGATGCTGTTGAAACTTGTTCCATGGTGTAATTAGTGTTGGCATTGTCGCTGCAATGAAACCTGTCAGTGTCCAGCCTAACAGTTTCAATCCGCTTTAACGCGTTTCTGGCTTCGACAATTTGACCAATGGTCGCCTTAGTAACGTTTGTCGGAGTCTGTTCCCACTTTTGCTTCTGTAGCTGTTGTTGCAACAATTGTTCGCAATGTTGGATATCGCTTTCCGCCTGGCATAACAAGGAATCTTTGTGGGATGAGACGTGGGATTCCAAAGCGTCGTGACGACTGTGCGTCGCCATGAACAAGTTTGCCTGACCCCTCCTATACCACAATTTTGCATTGTTGGGCTCCATCTGCAACGCAGCGGAGCATTCCCTCGCGGCCTCGGTAGAAAACTCTACAAATTGCGAGCTGCCTTGCTGCTGCTGCTGCTGCTGCTGTTGTTGTTGGTGATTTGCAGGAATAGTTTTCTCGGCCATACGAAGAAGGCAGAGGGACAAATTCGATCGCAGCGCCACTTCCAGTTTGTTTCGCTCTGCCAATGTTGAACTCTGATCATGATCATTCGCGGCGTTGGAAATTCCATCGCCGTCATCGATGGGCGGCAAGCTGGACAAGCCGCAACGGTACGAAGCGATTGCACCGAGGAAATCCTTGGCTGCAAATAATCGATTTCCTTCTTCCTTGTGCCGAATCGAGGAATCCATTGTTTTCGTCAGTGATGGCGAAGCGGATGATTCGAGGCGAGAAAGATGGGGAGGCCAGAAAGATGTTTTATGCGAAAGGACATGAAGGACACATGCAAGTAGTGAGTCTCCAGCGGTCTCCAGAAGTCTCCAGGATCTTCTAGGATTTCCTCCTCCTGAGAGACCCCCTGCTACATGAGCTCTATTGAGCGCCAAATCATATAAAAAATACCTCAAAAAGATAGTTTGAGATTCAAGAATGTCCTAAATTCACTTTCAGAACACAACATAATGAATCTTAGATTTTAAAGGTATCTTCCGAGACGCCTTCGACAAAGTATTTTTATGCAAAAATAAAATATCGTACGGTACGTTGGTACAATACGATATAATATATATACAATACTATACACAATGCTTTATTGCACCATCTTGCACCATACACTATTTTAGACATTTGGCGGCAAAATTTCTCGTTCTTATACAATCGTATCTCTTTTTCATTGTTGTTAGTTATACCATCATTTGGACCGAGACGGACCACCAGTACGATGTCAGTGTCGACGACGTTCATCTCAGCATTCATCCTTGCCTCCTCGCATCAATGGTCCATCGAAAACTACAGATGAACACCCAATCCAAAATTGCCCGATTTCTCGATCGAGAATGCAAACGTCTTCGTGATCCATCGTTAGCCTATCAAATGGCCAATTATTTCAAACAAGTGCATCCATTTTATGGAATAAAAAGTGTCGAGTTGAGGTACATGATTCGTCGAGTTCAAGACAAGCATCGGAACGAATGGACGGCCTCTCTTTTATTGAATACAGCAGAAATGTTATTGAGTGAGCAACACGGGGAAAAGAAAATGCTAGGAGTTTACTTATTGGGCGTACCTTTCAATCTTAAGATAATCCAGGAAGATTCCAGAGTTCTGCAAACAATTGGAGATTTTATTGTTAACCATGTGAACGATTGGGCTACCTGCGATGGTCTGGCCTCTCAAGTTGTCCGTCATTTAATTGCCGCAAAACCAGAGTACATTCCGCAGGTGAAGCAATGGTGTAGAAGTTCGAATGATTGGAAGCAAAGGGCTAGCTGTGTTTCATTTTTGAGCTATGCAAGGAAGGGTGCTCAAAGGGATAGCATTCTTGATATTGTTACTCACGTTATCAATAATTCAAGTCGATTTCCACAATTGGGTGCAGGTTGGGTACTGCGCGAACTGTCAATATCGGAGGAGGATGTGGTGGTTCAATTCATTAAGAACAACTATTCAAAGTTTACGAGAGAGGGTCTGAGGTATGCCATTGAAAAGATGAAACATTGCCTCCGAAAAGAGCTCTTGGATTACGGAAAGAGACCAGGATAGCATTTTATGATTATCAATATTGATAAAAATCCCACAGATCCATTCTTTACCCTTNATGATGCGACAAAAGGGTAGGTTGCCAGCCGTTGAATAAATGATGAGGAAGTACTGTACCTGGTAACGAGTCCGAACAGTGTATGCAGCAAAATACTGATGAATATTATTTACTTGGTGGCCGTCATGAGGAGGAGCTATCGAAAGTGGAATTTAAAAATTTTGGAGTTTCCATCTGTGGAAGATGAAAGTCCTCGTAATTTTCAATTTCATTGTTGTAAAGACTACCCTGTCTTTCCGCCAAGGTAATTTCCAAAGACGTGCCTCAAAGATGATCCCAACTTGATGAATTCTCATAAAGAAAAGCCATCGTGGTCCATATTTGCGAGAAGAAAAAGTGACAAAAGGAGTGATAATGATGATGAAGCTCGTTCTAAACCGACAACTGACTCAACCGCAATTGACACTTCGGAAGGGAGGTCTAGTAATGAATACACCCATGATGTGCCAAAATATGAGAGCAACCATCCAAGAGTGCTACGCCCACATGTTACTATTACACTACCTGAGAGTCCTAGAATTTTGTCGTCGTGGACCATTTGTGGAAGAAAATCCGCAACCAATCCCTTACAGCGAAGCATTTGAATGGCAGCACCACAAAACACAAAGTTCTAGATGACAATCTTTGCGTGTAAGTACCCTGATGCGTGTAATGAACATGACATGTACCGTTTTTTGCGGCATGTAACGAAACATTTATATATGTAATAAACCCAGATGCTCGTAACGAACTCAGATGCCTGTAATGAACTAGAATGCATCTAATGAACTCCGATGCGTGTAATGAACAAGGCATGTACCATTGTTTTGTGGTATGTGACGAAACACCAAAGGAATATGTGAACCCCGATGGGTGTAACAAAGTCCGATGCCTTAAATGAACTAGAATGCATGTAATGAACTCCGATGCGTGGAATGAACAAGTCATGTATCGTTTTTTTGCGGCAGGTAACGAAACACCGAAGGAATGTAACAAGACCTTGATGCATGTAACGAACTCCGATGCGTGTAATGAACTAGAATGCATCTAATGAACCAGACAGGTAACAAAACTCAAATACATGTAATGAACCTCAATGCATGTAACTGTCCTATGCAGTTCGGACTTTAGGGAAAAGATTGTACTTTGTAATAAAACTACCGTATATTACGGAATCTAAGGATTACGGAAAGATAGTCTCATTTTACAAAATCTCGCCTGTTTTCCCAACATTTTGTGTTTTCAGCCCTTTAAACCCATATTCTCCACATAAGTTCATTAGAAATAGATTCTCGGTTGTGAGACCAATATGCCCATATGCTGGACTCCCAGTAACTCCTTGTGGTTCACAAGTTATGGCTGATTGTCGCGTTAATCACTACACATCTCCTTGCTTTTTTGGTGGTATTAGATATTTACATAGTAATACTTTTCTGCTACACTAAAGGAAGTAATTACCTAGGAAATTTTAAGCATTTAATTATATTAATTAATTATTAGAATGCGTTGATTGTTGTGTCTGCCGGAAAGGGCACTGTACAAACCTGTGGCTTCCCCCATATCGGGTTTGTCAGCATTGTGTTCTGGGTCGTGGTGAAACTGGTGGGTTCAGCAGCGTCGGTATGATGTACCTGATGCTGCTTGAACCACACAGCTTCTGAATTTGGTGTTGCCAAACCTAACGCCTCAAAACCCGCTGCCGCCGAACCCACTACAGGAAACCTGCTGCCGCATAGAAAAACCATGGAACCAGCCACCACCAAACCCAAAACCATCAATCTGGGAAAGACAAACTGA
>JALLPD010000740.1:0-14418 GCA_036940065.1 Cyclotella cf. meneghiniana
AGTAAGTATCTCCTGGCTGCTGATCTCCAAGAAAAGGGAGTTCAATATTCTGAGCATAGTCACAGATAAAATCATAATGCTTATCAGAATGAGTCGCATTAATGTTAGTTATGATAGTACTGTGTGTGGTCACGGGACTATCAGTCTGAAATTGCCATTGTTATTTAGATAAAGACAATGACGAAACAAACTATAACCTAATATTGGAGTTAGGTTTATCTACTAAAATAAGACTAACAGGACTACTAAGAGTACCTGAGTTGTATGTATCTGTAACCCCCCCCCACGTTCCAATGAACTTGTAGAATTGGAGCGGAAATCAGCCATAGGCAGCAGATACAGAGACTGTATCACTTTGTCCCATGGTCCCATAGACTTAGCTGCTTGTGCTGCAACCATATTTGGTTGTGAAAAAGCAGGATTAGATGGGTCTGAAGAACCGCAAACACGTACAACTTCGTTGTATCGGGGAGAGTAGGTGGGTGGTACATGGCCCATGTAAAAATCCCTATGTCGGTAGAACAGGATGCGAGAGAGAGGCTTGGTGAGGTGGTCAGCGGTGTTGACGGAAGTGTCCACACGGTGGAGAACCAACAAGTCACGCTCAACCCATTCTTGAATGGCATAGTATTTGATGTCAATGTGCCTGGTACGGGGGGTGGGTCGTCCAGCATTAGCCATGGCCGTAGTGCCATCATTGTCTTCGTACAAAATTGTGGCAGCATCTTGTGGTACTCCAAGGTCCCATAGAATGCTACGAAGATAGAGACTCATACGGCCACCATCGTAAGCCATCATGAACTCCGCCTCAGTTGACGAACCAGCCACACTTGGATGGAGCCTTGCCTTGTAAGCCACAGGACCGCCAGACATTCGCATCATCACACCGCCGAAAGATCGTCGAGTAAGCAGACAACTACCCCAACCAGAGTCCATACTGCCACTAAGAATCAAAGGATCATCGATAGGTCGATTTTCCATCTTGATATCATGGGGTGTGCTCCAAATTTTGGGTAGGGGATCGTCGGGGAGATCCATACATGGCTCAGTGCGCCAGAAGACGATACCTTCATCCATCGTGGCTGCTAAATACCTGAAGACAGACTTGACTCCATTGTAATGTACTTCAGCCGGGGCAGCACTGTGCTGTGCAAGCTTAACCGTAGCTTGGGCAAGGTCAGGTCGGCAAGTCGTCATTGGCCAAATCAATTGTCCAATGGCCTTACGATACTTGATGCCCATTTGCTTCTCGAGTTGAGCCTGAGCAGCAACACTAGGATCTCCTTCGGTGGAATAGAGACGTTTGATGAAGGCTTCGTTCGGGCCGAGGGGTGTTGGCATTGGAGTCGATGGAATATCGAGCCAGTCATTGAAATACGGTTCCATCATGATTGCCAGCCAAGTTTGAATGGAGACCTTGACATACCAACGAGATTGTAAGATATCAAGACCATTGTACATACTAACAAGGCCTTGACGTTTCATCGGTATTCGAAGCTGCTGATCGATGAGGTCCCAAACTTTGTTGGCTGTTTCAACCGACTTGGCTCCAAGTATAAAATCATCAACTTGCCGCTTGAAAAGTACTCGCTCGCCATCAATCTCACCACGGTAGATACATGGTTCATGCACAGTGGGGACGAAGCCAAGGTAGACACATAGGATTTTGTCAATATGCTTCTCCCACAAGCGTGGAGACTCCGGATGTCCCTGCATGGCGGCTAAAACAGGGATAACATAACCCTTGGGGATTGGTTCACGGCCTTTGGCTATCCACCATTCCTTAAAGGCTGTATCTGGACGAATGAAGAAACCTTGTTTTGGAGGAGGGGCATCGCCAAATGCATTCGATACATCCGCGCCGAAACACATCATGTTTTCCGCTGCTGTCAAAGCATAAAACAATCTAGAACCAGTCTGATCCAAGCTATTGGCATACGTATGGTCCAAAACACGTACTTGCCCTCCTCGTGTCGATCCATCACATGTGCAACGAGCTTTCTTACGGCCGTCCTCCTTCTTGATGAGGTAAGTCCAGATCAGGTTGAAAACCGCAGACTTTTTCGTAGGCTTGCATGGAGTCCCAAACATGAATTGTTTCTCATATTGGTCGAGTTGGAGGTGCTCCGACGATTCCCAATCCTTCCAATCATCCTGATCAATTAGCTCCCTACGAGTGAGCTTGTGGGTTTCTGTAGTCAGATTGAGTACTCCACCCTCGTTGACGATTTCATAGAAGCAGTTTGGAAGATTTCCAAACCAGTTATCAAATTGCTCCTGAGTCATAACGTCTACAGACATGAGAGAATGTCGGTTGTTGAGCATGTCGATGTTCACTTGGGGAATGCCCGTTTCTACCAAACCATCTCGAATAGCACTGTGAGCCATGAGAATTGTACAATTCTTCGCTCCTTTGTCCTTAAGACGAAGCAGAGCCTGTGCCAATTCATCCGCCGTACCAACAGGCGTACCATTGATCTCTAGAATCCTAGCTCCACGCAATCTGGACCGCCAAGCACGAATTTTGGCACCTGGTGTACTCCTCTGCATCTCACGAAGAAAAAGTTTCGATGATTTGTCTTCACAGATGATGCCAGCCGTGGGAGAAATGGTGGGATTATACCGGCGAAGATCTAAAATCTCCTCAAATGCATTATTGTACGGTGAAGGAGACAGGTACACCATTTCAACATCCTTGCGTGAAATATCGTTGGTCATGATCATTTCATGCTCAAGTCGTTTCGCTGGTAAGGTCGAAGATTCAATGACAAGGTCGTCATCAAACGTAGACTTTGCGGCTGCTGCAGCGTAGACTGAAGGAGGTGTGGAAGCTCGTAAAGGCAGTGGGATGATGGTGGTCAACTTCGGCAATGGTGTTGGTTTCGTTGGTGCCATGGGAGGAAATGGTGGTAGTGGAGTGGGTTGGGAGGTAGGAACAACAATGTCTTCGTCGGACTCAAGACCCACGTCGTACAACATCTGAGTGAAAGGTGGTCGTCGAGGCTGAAGATACCAAGCTTCATCAAAGATGGCATGATGAGATGACTTCAACATACGAGTGTGCACATCGATGTACCGAATGTTCTCATCAGTTGCAGTGTATCCGACAAAAATCCCTGTGAAGTCATGACGATCGAGTTTGGAGCGGCGCTTGCCTGTTCTCTTGACACAGACATGAGATCCAAAGAAACGAAGTGTTCTCAGATCTGGTTTGAACCCATTCCAAGCCTCGAAAGGAGTCATCAGGATCGATTTATGAACCCTACGATTATGAAGGTAGCAAGCATGCATCAATGCTACAGACCAAAAACTGGCTGGAAGTCCAGCACCATACAACAGGACTCGAACGGTGACACCCAAAATGTTGTTGTATTTCTCGGCCTGTTTATTTTGGTTGGGACTGTCTGCTCCAGTAGGTTCCACAATAAAATGGCGTAGTGCCATCGAAGTGATAAACTCGGCAGAACCAGCAAGTTCACCGCCTTGATCAGTGCGTATAAAACCTGACTTATGTCCAAACTGATTTAGATGGAGAGTGATCATGCTGATGGGAGGTTCCTTCGATTTACACAGATACACCCACGTGTATTTCGTAGCCTCATCAACCACTAGCAAATAGGAGTTGAAACCATCGAACGATGTAACCACACGATCCTTATACTTGTCAGGGCGTGAATAATCATGCTGTGATGCTCGAAGGAAGCCAAAATCCATATACCAACGTTGCACTGCTGTAGTGGCACGGGATGGGTGCTTACCACGTGTGGATGGGCGTTTCCTGATGCGAGCCTGATTGTAGACATCATAGGAGGCAAATGGATGTGGGGTAAATTTGGATGGTGTACCCGTGGTAGACATGGGGATAACCTTCAGCTGCCAATCACTACAATGCCCTAGACGAGCCTGCCATAGATCTGCTTCTACCTGCTTAGACTTGAGAAAGGTTGGACGAGTGGATGATTTTGGTATAGGTATTGACATGGGTGGCATGGTGTGACCAGACGGAGTATGGCCTGTCGATGGAGTTCGTACAATCCTATTCGATGTCGGTGGAGGTACTGGATAGTGGAGTCCATCATCAAAATCCAAAGACAAGTCGTCATCTGAATCATTCTCAGTATGGAGGTATACTGCCACATCATGATCGGAGGTCGTAGTTGAAGAGGATGCGTCTGAATTAACTGCTACCGCCTTTACTGAAGAGTAATATAGCCCATTACGCTTTTGTAGTGTTAATGAAATAACCTCTGCGCCTTTATCCGAAAAGAATGTAACATTGCCGGTGGATTCGTCGGGTGACCCAGATTGAGACCAGCGTGATAGGAGACCTTTGCTTGCATAACAAATAGCTCCTGGAGATAAAATCGTATCTGAAGCGCTAGCGTTGTAGAAGATTGGTGTATAAAACGTTGATCCGTCCAACATGGGTAATGGAAAGTCACCACGATGAGTGCACTGTGACGTTGAGTTACTCTCCTTGGCAGCCATACCGATGGTAAAGGGTTTGATCTTGATAATATTAACCATGTTGCTCATGTCATTGGTCATATTGAAGTTTCCTCCAGTATCAATCAACTTGCTGTCATGACGAGATGTGGAAGACATTGTAGGAGCATTCGATGTAGAATCAAGATAAACTTGGACTGTAGTGCTAACTCTCGTGAGAGACAAGACTGGATGGGGTTGGATGGGATTATACTCGGCATACATGTCATCATCATTGACCAATTCCAAAGAAGAGTCGCTGAGAGATTCCGTCTCATCCGTGTCACTTGTTGTTGTAAAGCATTTGGCATCTTCTCCATCGAATATAAAGTTGTGGAGGCAACTTGTAGAGAAGGGTGTATCCCAAAAGTCCATTATAGAGCCTGGAGGAGGAGAACCCAAATCGTCAAATGTGGATGGAAAGAGGGATTCGGTTGTGGCGATGGACCTATCATCCTCGTAGGCAGTATCAAAAGACGACTCTGATGTGACAGTTTCAACAGCATACTGTTCCGTATGGTTAGAGCTATGGAAGAGATAGCTGTCTTCATCATCTGATGAACTAATTGAACCACGGCATTGGAGAGGAGGTGGTGCATTCTCCAAAGACTCATTATCATGATCTGAAGAACTAAACGAACCACGGCGTGCCAAGGGTGGAATACCAAACAAGGAGTCATTGGAATCCATCGAATTGAAAGTGTTGTTGCTAGTTACCGAAACTGCATCTTGGTCAGGGTTTGAATTGATACCCGTCATTACAGATGGCAGTTGGTGAACTACTGGAGGAGGTTCTGCTGGTGGACGAAGAGATAATGACAAACGGGCATTGATGGGCTGAAGACTGTCGGCTACGGTTTGTGCATGACGAGAGGCCTCTCGTTGTTGAACATATTGGAGCCATTTGGCTGCAGTCTTGTTGTCATCGTTCTTTTTTGCAAAGCCATTGCTCATCTTTAACGTCGGAGCGTCCGACGGTGCTATCGAAACAGGAGCCGTAGTGTTGGATACTACGGGTGGGGTTGGTGGTTTAATGGACCCCAGAGGGGCTGATGCAATTCCCTGGGTATGGACGAGTCAGTTGGACTCGTCCTCACCCTCCGTCGCTGTCTCAAATCCATTTTCCTCGTTGTCATTGATGTAGCCATCCCAGTTGTAATGATTGACCACTTGGGAGGGGGTCATGTGACGACTTTCACAGAAAGCAAGGAGTTGATCAGTGCAAGATTTGGAGATTTGCTTGGATGGGGGATCGGAAGAATAATGGCGGTGGTAATTGTCAAGAACTTGCTTGCGAGTACCCTCTTTCAACTTTTTGACAGCGCCAGAAATGATGATCCACTTAGCTAGTTCACGGCAATCAACCTCCTTATGCCCTTTCTTGTGGCAACTACGGCAAACAACATCCCTGGCAGTATCCTTCTTATCCTCTTTACGATTGGCTTTTGGTTTGCGGGAGGAGCCTCGAGTAGAACGGTCATTTGATCGAGAGGACGTGGTAGCATTTACGGAGAAGCCCTGAAAGTCGATAGTTTCGTCATCAGTGGAATCATCGATGCTGTAGCGGTTTGCTGTTGCGAATGAGATGGATGATTCCATAGGAGCTGGAAATGCTGTGAGGGTGTTGGTAATGCCATCGATTGTCAGGTTTGTTGGTAGAATGATATCGGTGTCTTCAAAAGCGTCGCTTTGCTCCATGAAGATTTGGATTTGTCCACGGACACTGGTGACATTGGCAGATAGTGATGGATCCTTCAATGACTGGAGAAACATCAGACTCTTTTGGATGGAAGTGTGATTGCTACCTGTCTTACGGCTGAGTTTGAAGTGGAGTTTCCAAAGCTTAGCCATGTGCGCCACATCTGGTGTCTTGCGCCATGTAGGAGGATCACTGGTCTTATAGGGACAAAAGACTGGAACAAACTTGCCGAGCACCTTGCGAAGGAATTGGAAACCATCGTGATTCACACCTGTCAACGATGTATGGATTTGTTTCACGGTGGGATCATCCAAAGGAAGGAGCTTTTCCAACAGATTGAAAAGAGTTTCAGACATCGGGAGGTAGCCCACCTCTCCAATTCCTGGGTAAGTCATTCCAATGTGATGCCATCTGGGCAGTACTGCATCAAAATCCAACAATGCCACTCCATATCTCTTGAGACGAATCGCCAGGTGACAATAGAAATCGACAATGTGCTCTACCTCGAGGTCCTCCAATTTGTTGAAACCCGAATAGTATTTGGGGTTGATGTCGGGTATATCATGTCGCCTCAAGATTTGTTGCACTCCACGAGTGATAATCTTGTTGACCTCTTCTCCAATGAATCCAAGACTCTCCAAAAACTCTAAGTCCAGTTCTTCAACGTCAGCCACGCCATTGATGCCAACGAGGTATGTGGAGTAAATGTCTCCTCGCTTAGGATCGTCGAGTGGCGAGGTACCAATGGCTGTTGCATTGGGAGATGGACTGGTAAATGGATTTGATCGTGGACGAGCTTGGTCGAAAGCACCTGTTCCGAAATTGGATGGGCGGAACTGTAGTTGTGATGCTCTATGCTCGTATAGAGGTGGAGATGTGATGGGTGAGGGTCCGCCACGAGCAGTCGTCGGCGCGTATAGAGGTGGAGATGTGATGGGTGAGGGTCCGCCACGAGCATTCGTCGGCGATCCACGGAAAGATTGTTGGTCTCTGCTATTGTTTTGACTCTCCTCTTCGTGCACGGAGTGCAATCCAACAGTACGGCCTCTAAAATTACCCGTGGGAGAAGTGGCTCCAAAACGATTTCCCATTGGAGGTGGAAGTGCAGCGAAACGGTTTTGACCACGGCGGTTCGTGTTGGCTGCGGCAGCATTCCGTGCTGTTTCCCACTGTTCGGTGAAGTTGGTATTGTCATCGGCGGGGCCGTTGCCATTGGAGTGTTCAACAGAGACTGTGTCTGGCACCTGTCGTCTGCTCAGTTGCAACTCCTCTCTGAATGCAGTCAAAAGGCTTTCCTGAAACAATCCCAACTGTCTGGAAACACTGGCCTTGAGAGCCTCGTCTCTCTCTTCCATCGCTAGTGTTGTCTTGTACTCCCGTTCATCATGAATCCTCTGTAGCTCCTCGATATTGTCATTTAGCATCCTGCTGATATCATTTATAGACATCTGTGATGTGCTTGAAAATCCAGCCGGTGTAGAAACAAACTCTTCCCCCCCGTCTTGAGTGTCTTCCCCCCGGTTCCTAACCTCAGGAGAGTTCGAATCAGCCTGGTGACGATGATCTTGATGCGTATCGGGAGGGTCAGAGTCTATTCCCTCGGGTCCACGGGTTTCCTTTGCCGTCGGATCGGTCTCTCCATCAATTTGGGGAAACCCCGGATCATTGTTGTTGTTATTGTTGGCATTATTTGGGCTGTGGTGAGGTGAGTTCTCGTTGGGACGGTTTTCTTCTCGCTGCCTTTCCATGAATCGGATATCATCTAACATTTCTTGGCATCTTTGGAGAATCTTGCTGAGAAGTTGATTTTGTGTGATGTTTTTGCCATGACGGACATCGTGCAGATGTGCGAGGTCTTTGAGACGCGTTTTAGAGTATCCAGAAATCTCCTCTTTCGACATATGTTCGAGGGGAGTGGTCATGAATGCCATGTTTTCTTGGAATTTTAGGCGACGTTGCGCAATGCGCTCCTCCGGAGAGGGAGTGTGGTCTTCATCTTTCGTTTCTTCGGCCATCGTCGCTACGGAGTTCCGAAGGGTGGAAAGATGATGCGTGAGGAAGTGTTAATGGTGCTTCATAACCTTATGATAGTACGGTGTATAGTCACGGGACTATCAGTCTGAAATCGCCATTGTAATATAGATAAAGACAAGGACGAAACAAACTATGACCTAATATTGGAGTTAGGTCTATCTACTAAAGTAAGACTAACAGGACTACTAAGAGTACCTGAGTCGTATGTATCTGTAACCCCCCCACGTTCCAATGATCTTGTAGAATTGGAGCGGAAATCAGCCATAGGCAACAGATACAGAGACTGTATCACCTTATCCCAAGGTCCCAGAGACTTAGCTGCTTTTGCTGCAACAGTAGAGGGTTGTGAAAAAGCGGGATTTGAAGGATCCGAAAGTCCATAGACACATACAACTTCATTGTATCGGGGAGAATAGGTGGGTGGTACATGGCCCATGTAAAAATCTCTATGACAATAGAAGAGGATGCGGGAGAGGGGCTTGGTGAGGTGGTCAGCTGTGTTGACGGAGGTGTCTATACGGCGAAGAACAACCAAATCGCGTTCGACCCATTCCTGAAGGGCATAGTACTTGATATCGATATGACAAGTACGAGGGGTAGGCTTTCCTGCATTCGCCATTGCCGTAGCACCGTCATTGTCCTCGTACAAAATGGTAGCCGCATCTTGTGGCACACCAAGATCCCACAGGATGCTACGAAGATAAAGACTCATACGGCCACCGTCGTAGGCCATCATAAACTCCGCCTCAGTCAACGAACCAGCCACACTCGGATGAAGTCGTGCCTTGTAGGCTACGGGGCCGCCAGACATGCGCATCATTACTCCGCCAAAAGAGCATCGTGTGAGCAAACAGCTACCCCATCCGGAATCCATGCTTCCACTGAGAATCAAGGGATCATCGAGTGGTCGATTTTCCAACTTGATATCGTGGGGCGTACTCCAAATCTTGGGCAGAGCGTCGTCTGGAAGTTCCATACACGGCTCGGTGCGCCAGAAAATTATACCCTCATCCATTGTAGCTGCCAAGTATCGAAAAAAACAGACTTGACCCCACAGTAATGAACCTCAGCCGGTGCAGCACTGTGCTGGGCAAGCTTGACTGTAGCTTGGGCAAGGTTGGGACGGCAAGTCGTCATTGGCCAGATCAATTGTCCAATGGCCTTACGATACTTAATTCCCATCTGCTTCTCAAGTTGAGCCTGAGCAGCCACACTAGGGTCCCCTTCCGTTGAGTACAGGCACTTGATGAATGCCTCATTCGGACCGAGAGGTGTAGGCATCGGTGAGGATGGAATGTCAAGCCAATCGTTGAAATATGGCTCCATCATGATGGCCAACCAAGTCTGGATAGACACCTTGACATACCAACGAGACTGAAGAATGTCCAAACCATTGTACATGCTGACAAGACCTTGGCGTTTCATGGGCATGCGAAGCTGTTGGTCGATGAGATCCCAGACCTTGTTGGCCGTCGTTACCGATTTAGCGCCGAGCAAGAAGTCGTCGACCTGTCGCTTAAACAAAACTCGTTCGCCATCGATCTCACCACGATAAATGCATGGTTCATGAACTGTGGGGATAAAACCAAGATGGACACGTAAAATCTTGTTGATATGCTTCTCCCACAAGCGCGGAGACTCCGGATGGCCCTGCATTGCTGCTAGAACAGGAATGACGTACCCTTCTGGGATTGAGTCACGGCCTTTTGCTATCCACCACTCCTTAAAGGCTGCATCTGGACGAATAAAGAAACCTTGTTTTGCTGGTGGTGCATCCCCAAAAGCGTTAGATACATCCGCTCCAAAACACATCATGTTCTCTGCCGCTGTCAATGCATAAAATAATCGAGACCCAGTCTGATCCAAACTATTCGCATAAGTATGGTCCAAAACCCGGACTTGCCCACCTCGTGTAGATCCATCACACGTGCAATGAGCTTTCTTGCGGCCATCCTCCTTTTTTATGAGGTAAGTCCAAATCAAATTGAAAACCGCAGACTTTTTCGTGGGCTTGCGTGGAGTGCCAAACATGAATTGCCTCTCACATTGGTCAAGTTGAAGGTGCTCTGACGATTCCCATTCCTTCCAATCATCTTGATTTAGTAGCTTTCGACGGGTGAGCTTGTGAGACTCGGTTGTCAAATTGAGCACTCCACCCTCGTTGACGATCTCATAGAAGCACTTGGGTAGATTGCCAAACCAGTTGTCAAATTGCTCCTGAGTCATGACATCCACAGACATTAGAGAGTGATGGTTGTTGAGCATGTCAATGTTGACTTGTGGGATGCCCGTTTCTACCAAACCATCGCGAATGGCGCTATGAGCCATGAGAATAGTACAGTTCTTTGTGCCTTTGTCCTTGAGACGAAGCAGAGCCTGTGCTAACTCATCCGATGTGCCAACTGGCGTACCCCCAACCTCTATAATTCTAGCCCCACGCAATCTCGACCGCCAAGCTCGAATCTTAGCCATGGGAGTACTTTTCTGCATCTCACGGATGAAAAGTTTGGATGATTTCTCCTCACAGATGATGCCAGCCGTTGGAGAGATGGTGGGGTTGTATCGTCGAAGGTCCAAGACTTCCTCAAATGCGTTTTGGTACGGTGAAGGTGACAAGTACACCATCTCAATATCCTTGCGTGAAATGTCATTGTCCATAATCATCTCATGTTCAAGTCGTTTCCCTGGTAAAGTCGAGGGTGCAATGACAAGGTCGTCATCGAGTGTAGACCGTGCAGCCGACGCAGCGTAGACCGATGGAGGTGTGGAAGCTCGCAAGGGCAACGGAAGTATTGTTGTGAGCTTAGGCAAAGGAGATGGTTTTGTGGGCACCATGGGTGGAAAGGGTGGTAGTGGAGTGGGTTGGGAGGTAGGAACAACAAGTTCTTCATCCGACTCGAGGCCGACGTCGTACAACATCTGGGCGAAAGGAGGGCATCGAGGTTGCAAGTACCAAGCTTCATCAAAAATGGCATGATGTGAAGTCTTCAACATTCTAGTATGCACATCGATGTATCGAATGTTCTCGTCAGTTGCGGTGTTGCCAACAAAGATTACAGTGAAGTCATGTCTATCGAGTTTTGAGCGGCGCTTGCATGTTCTCTTAACACAGACCCTAGATCCAAAAACACGGAGTGTCCTCAAATCTGGTTTGAAGCCATTCCAAGCCTCGAAGGGAGTCATCAAAATCGATTTGTGAACCCTGCGATTGTGAAGATAACATTCATGCATCAATGCCACAGACTGAAAAGTAGCCGGAAGACCAGAACCATAAAGCAGGACTCGAACGGTGACACCCAAAATGTTGTTGTATTTCTCGGCCTGTTTGTTTTGGTTGGGACTGTCCGCTCCAGTGGGTTCCACAATAAAATGTCGTAAAGCCATCGAAGTTATGAACTCATCAGAGCCAGCAAGTTTGCCGCCTTGGTCGGTACGAATAAAGCCTGACTTATGACCAAACTGATCGAGGTGGAGGTTGATCATATTGATAGGCGGTTCCTTCGACTTACAAAGATACACCCATGTATACCTCGTAGCTTCATCGACTACTAACAAGTAGGAGTTAAACCCATCAAACGAGGTAACCACACGGTCCTTTGCCTTATCGGGGCGTGAATAGTCGAATTGAGATGCTCGGAGAAAACCAAAATCCATGTACCACCGTTGAACCGCTGTAGTTGCGCGAGAGGGATGTTTACCACGTGTAGAAGGACGTTTTTGAATACGAGCCTGATTGTATACATCGTAGGAAGCAAATGGGTGTGGAGTAAACTTGGATGGGGTACCGGTGGTAGACATTGGGATGACCTTCAGCTGCCAATCACTACAATGGCCGAGACGAGCTTGCCAAAGATCTGCCTCTACTTGCTTAGACTTGAGTACATACGGGTGAGCAGACGATTTGGGTGTAGGTACAGACGTTGGTGGCATGGTAGGACCAGAGGGAGTAGGACCTTTCCATGGAGCTCGTGTATTTCGATTAGACCTCAGTGGGGACTCTGGATATTCCAATCCATCATTAAAGTCTAACGATACATCATCATCGGAGTCATCTTCAGTATGGAAGTATACAGCTATATCACGATCCACACTTGAAGCTGAAGAGGAAGCCTCCGAATTCACACCTATCGTATTAACCGAAGAATAATACAGCCCATTACGCTTGTGAAGTACTAACGAAATGACCTCTGCGCCCTTATCCGAATAGAATGTGACTGTACCGGTGTTTTCATCGGGAGCTCCGGATTGAGACCATCGTGACAACAGACCGTTACTTGCATAGCAGATAGCCTCCGGTGAAAGGATAGTATCTGAAGCGCTAGCATTGAAAAAGACCGGTGTATAAAACGTTGAGCCATCCAACATAGGAATCGGAAAGTCCCCACGATGAGTGCATTGCGAAGTTGAATTACTCTCCTTGGCCGCCATACCAATGGTGAAAGGTTTGATCTTGATGACATTGATCAGTGAACTCAAATCATTCGTCATGTTGAAATTACCCCCTGTATCAATTAATTCGCTATTCCGACGTGATGTGGTGGACAGTGTAGGCGCATCCAAAGCAGAATCAAGTTTCACTTGCACTGTAGTAC
The DNA here is from genome assembly GCA_036940065.1 of Cyclotella cf. meneghiniana. Taxonomy (NCBI): domain Eukaryota; phylum Bacillariophyta; class Thalassiosirophyceae; order Thalassiosirales; family Thalassiosiraceae; genus Cyclotella; species Cyclotella cf. meneghiniana. The sequence continues at coordinate 12,811 of JALLPD010000740.1, forward strand.
GAACTCTTGTGAGGGATAAGACAGGATGCGGCTGGATGGGGTTGAATTCAGCATACGTATCATCGTCATTGACCAGTTCCAAAGAAGAGACACTGAGAGATTCCGTCTCATCCGTATCACTTGTAGCAGTGAAGCATTTGGCATCATCTCCGGGGAATGTGAAGTTATGCAAACAGCTCGTAGAGAATGGTGTATCCCATAAATCCATAAGTGATCCTGGAGGAGGAGGACCCAAATCATCGAAAGTGGATGGAAATAAAGATTCAGTTGTAGATATGGACCTGTCATCCTCGTATGCAGTATCAAATGACGATTCTGATGTGACTGTCTCTACGGCATACTGGTCCATACGATTGTAGCAGTGAAAGAGATGAGGTTCATCTTCGGAAGAATCGTCATCGTTGTCATCGGAAGGAATGACCGAGTTCTCGTCGGGAGAATTAACGGAGCCTTCATCTGAAGAACTAAACGAGCCACGACGTGCCAATGGTGGAATGCCAAACAGAGAATCATTGGAATCCAAAGAATTGAAGGTGTTGTTGCTAGATACCGAAACTGCATCTTGGTCAGGGTATGACATATTACCCATCATTACAGATTGCAGTGTAGTATCTATAGGAGGAGGTTCTGCTGGCGGACGAAGAGATAATGACAAACTCGGAGTCATTGGACTGAGGCTATCTGCTACGGTTTGTGCACGGCAAGAGGCTTCCCGTCATTGGACATGTCGCAGCCATTTGCAAGCAGCTGTGTTGTCATTACTCTTTTGGGCAAAACCATTGCTCATCTTTAATGTCGGAGCATCCGACGGTGCTTTCAAAGCTGGAGCCGCAGTGTTGGACACTGCGGGTGGGGTTGGTGGATTAGAGGACCCCAAAAGGGTATAAAGTATTTCCTGGGTAGGAGCGAGTCAGTTGGACTCGTCCTCACCCTCCACCGCCGTTTCAAATCCATCCTCCTTGTCAGCACGATCATTACTGATGTAGCCATCCCAATTGTAATGATTGACCACTTGAGTTGGGGTCATGTGACGATATTCACAAAAAGCACGGAGTTGATCAACACAGGACTTGGAGATTTGCCTGGATGGAGGGTCGGAGGAGTAGTGGCGGTGATAGTTGTCAAGAACCTGCTTTCGAGTACTCTCCTTCAACTTCTTTACAGCGCCTGAAATGATGATCCACTTTGCTAGCTCACGGCAATCAACCTCTTTATGCCCTTTCTTGTGGCAACTACGGCAAACAACATCCTTGGCAGTATCCTTCTTCTCCTCTTTGCGATTGGTTTTTGGTTTTCGAGAGGAGCCTCGACTAGAACGGTCATTCGAGCAAGAGGACGTGGTTGCATTCGCAGAGAAACCTTGAAAGTCGATAGAGTCATCATCGCTATTGGAATCGAAAATAGTATAACGGTTCGCCGTTGCAAATGAGATGGATGACTCGATAGGAGTTGGAAAGGCCGTGAGGGTGGTGGTGATGCCATCAATCGGGAGATGTGTTGGTAGTATGGCATTTGAGTCATCAAAGGCGTCGATGCTCTCAGTGAAGATTTGTATCTGTCCACGGACACTGGTGACATTGGCAGAAAGAGATGGATCCGTCAGGGATT
>JALLPD010000741.1:0-14418 GCA_036940065.1 Cyclotella cf. meneghiniana
ACTGTTCTCTTGAGGGTATGCTTTTGTAACCTCTCAAGAGAACAGTGTGTAATACCTTGACAGACACGAAGATCCCAATAGAATTTGAGACCAAGTCGATTAATAATTTCCATCATCATATGCTCAAAGCTTGTCCTCAAAATATAAAAAATCGATCAAAATTCTGCACCATACACTGCATTTGGGTGCAAATAATCCAAAGTGATGGCCTTATGTGGGTGTGTATGAGATGAGCAAAAAAGTGATCCACAATGTTTCATTCTTTGTGGACTGCCGTTTTTGTCCATATTGCTCATAAACTTGTCATTGCCATCATATTGCAATTGCGGATAAGCAGCAATGAATGGGATCACACCTCCAACTGTGGTGATAATTTCCTTGTCATCTGAATCATCATGAATGGTATTCACTGAGGAGAGAGAAAAGGGGTTTAAAATGTCCATGATGATGTTATCTGCATGTTGAAAATTTCTGTGATCGCTTGTATGCAAAATTGGAGACTGTACCTTCATGATTTTAATTGTCCGAGTTGTGTAATAGGAGATGCTTGAAAATATTGAATGCATAACAAAGTCTATTCCCATTATCTATTCATTGTATTAAAAGATGCCCAAAAATTTTACTTATCAATTTTCATGTTTAATTTATTACGACTAACAAATTCTATCAATCTAGACAAGACAGTTGGTCATGCACCTTAAAAACACATAAAAACTACTACAAGACTTAGAAAACTTGATCACAACCTGTTTCAAATATTCTCACACTACCTCCATTTCAAGTTTGAAATAAAATTACCCATTAACAGCCTCCCCACTCTTCAGGACTGCACCAGGTATTCATTGAACCATATGTATAGGGGTATCTGATGATTGAAAATTATTCATGTTGCATTCTTTGTAAAAATATCAGCATCATTTGCATCACTAGAGATATGTTTTATTACCAGTAGCCCCTGATCTTTGAGTTCATGTAAAATATAGTTAGGTGCATCAACATGTCTGGTTCTGCCACTGACAATCCAGCTGTTTGCAATATCTACAGTCCCTGAAGTGTTCATCTTGAGAACCATGGGCAATTAACTTTAAGCTTGAGCATTCCAGATTCCAGTGATTGGTACATGTACAACATGTCTTGGGCAACCATCACTCCAGCGGAAATTTTGGCCTCCATGAACAATAGAGTCACAAACTTTTGTGTCATGCTTCTAAATGATAAATGAACATCATTCACACACTGGAGATGCTCCTACAGTTGTCAGGACTAGTGGCATAGTCCAAGTCTGATCTTCCATGAATCTTAATTTGTAATCTGGACTCCATGTCACTTTCGGTGCCAAGACCAGCCCTCTGTTTCCAGTAGATATTACATACCTTATTAGATTATAAGTGCTTGGACATGTGCCTCGCTAGGATCAGTCATGTGCCTAGCTAGTCCACACACTGCATTAAATGTGTCTCAATGTGACCATTGCATCATGTACATGCACATTGCAGCAGCTGACTGGTACGTTTCTGCCATTGAACCTTGTACGGTCCCATCACTATCTCCTTTTTTCCAGAACTTGTCCTGTGACTGCTGGTGTTTTTGATTCAATTCCATCAGGTGGTGTGTACTCTTCTTCAAGTTTGTGCACGAGGACTGGTTGAGCAAATTTTACCACACCTAGGCTGGAGATGTCTCTGGAAAGGGTTAACTTACTTCCCACATGTTCTGTAAGTTCCTTTTCTTGCTTGCATGTAAATACTTTCTCAGGTCTCTCTGAACCTGATCAACCATATCAGGAAGTCCCAGAATCATGATGTCATCTGCCCAAGACACTAATATGACTAAACCGTTATCTCACCATGCAAAATACAGACATGGATCTTCTTGTGACTGTTTGCACATCATATTTTTGACATGTCTCACAAATGTCTTGAAGAAGCAGTATGCTGCCAGTTTTATTCCATACACTGGGATGTTCATACAAAGGAATACATCACCTGAGAAATATTCTTCAAATCCATCAGGCACTTCCATAAACAGTTCTTTGCCATTCTTGAATCATTCCTGCAAAAGCTCTTTTCACATTGATAATAGCTGACATTCATTGGGGATTCATGCACCATTGCATGAGTAATATTCATACTGTGATAGGGTTAGTTACTGGTGTGGCAATGGAGTCTGATGCATAGGGACATCTGTCTTCTTGTTTGTACCCTCTGGCATTAAGCCTACCTTGTTGAGTACCATTCAACTTCATCTTGAAGGCCCATTAGGTGGTAAACACTTATGATCCCTTTGGTATCAAGCTTCTGGGAACTGGTGTGAGAGCGTCACATTTAACAAATTGCTCCTTTTTCCCTGGTCTCTGTGTGCCACTCATCAGCATCTGGGCTTTGCATTGCATTCTTGAAGTTGAGGACTAGTAGCTCTCTTGTATGCTTGATACCACCTCCTACTCCAGCCCCCACCAATAAAAATTCCATGCGCCTGATTGAATTGTACTCCGCTGTCAACTTCATATGATCTAGCTTGGCCATTTCCCCAGATATCTCAACCGCTGAGGTATAAGTTACATCTCAGGTAGTTCAATTACCAGGCCTAGCCTAGTGACCGTATTTTGGGTGAGTTCAGTCACAATAGGGTCACTCTTTGCCTCCCAACTTGACTGTTTCGACAGTGTTCACCAGTGTGTCACTTGTGTCATCTAGACCTTCTACCGTGTCTAGGTCCAGCACACCTGCCATGCCATCAGGTTGAAAATGCAATATCATAAGCCTTATGACTTCTCTCATCACTTGGACCCTCTTGGTTGAAGGATCCCACATGTGAATGCTGTCCCTTTCATGCTCGTTGTACCCAACAAACATCATATGAGTTCCTTTGTCCCTGTTTTAGCATCCTTTCCTACTGTGACAACTCCACCTTCTCCCAACACTTGTAGGGTGTTAGCTGAGTTCACACCGAACATGTGCACATCACGTGTCGCCTCTTTTCCGTTTACATTAACACAATGAGACCATCTAATTGAGTTGCACATGCAATAGCATCAAGAGCAACCTTCACACATAATTCATCAGGTACACAAGTATGTCCCTAGATCTCAGTTTATTGAGGTTGAGGGAAATGGTTTATTTAGAGGGACCAAAAATCTTTACCTATATTAATGCGTGGCTTATATATCATACACATAATACATATTGTATGAAACCTATCATATTATTTTTTATATCTTGTGTTGTTGTCCAAGTGAGACTTGTTGATGACGTCATGACGTGATGCTATCATGCAGATCATACTTTTCCACATTTTACTTTTTAATATTATATTGTCATGTGTTACTTGGAAATTTTAGGCTGATTTCTCAGTTATAGCCATTTTTTTAAAATCACACTATAAATAAGACTATAAACAAAAAATAGAGTATTACCACAAAATAAGACTATTAACAAGAAATATGCCAATAAACGAGATCTACACGATTATCTACAATTCCTTCATAGACATCCCTCTTATTTCAGAAGAATAAGACTATAGACGAGAAATAAGACTATCGCCAAGTAATAAGACTATTCCTGAAGTTCAGAAGTAGTCTTGTTTCTTGGCGATATTCCTATTTCTCTGCTATATTCTTATTTTTTAATAATAGCATTATTTTAAGCCTTTTTAATTTCTTACAACGTAAATTTATTATTTAACACCATCACATGTGAATCTTCAATTGACTTCAATGAGCTATAGTTTATGGTAGTACATTGTTTGATGCCCAGCACCACATATTACGGTACCAACCAACTCACACAAAGTAGGGTCACAAGCAACTATATATATAATAGACAATTTCTCTCAACCTCATTTAAATACTCACATGTCCTTTCCCTTTTTGTTGGGGTAAAATCACTCAATTTCTTGCCAGTAGCTTCATAGACCAGGACCTTACAGTCATCACATTTGATTAACACATACTTAGAAGTATCCGACTTGACAGTGACCTTTGACAGGTCCAATCACAGACAAAACCTTTGTATAGTTGTTCAGCTCCTCTTTCCTTTTGCATATATTTTTGTTTAGCCTTCGACTTTGCACAATGTTTGCAGGGTCTGAGTGTACTCCTTGTTAGTATCTCTCCCATTACTTTTGCAGTATTTCTGATGGAGTCTTTGTTCCTGTGACCCAACAGACAGTGAGCCATATCAATGTTCTTGTGCACTCCCACATCAGTATTTGCTGCGACTATCTCAGCTTCTTGCATGATACACGCATATACTGCCCCCTTAACTGTTGGCACAACAGTGTCAAAATTAATGATCCTGCCCTTCCCGTTCCAAAGACAGATGAGTGTCTTATCGCCATGGGTTATCTTCCATCTCTGATCATGCAACAGCCTTGACATGATCAGAAGGTTGAAGTTGTGCTCCTTGTTAAAGCTGCAATCTTGCAGCACTGCATTCAGACCCTCCTTTGATGTAAAACCTCTGGGGATGCCAATAATGGCAGTTGACTCTACTGCCTCTCCAGTGTGTCTGAGACTTAAGGTACGTTCCTCATGCACATTCTTTGCTCATTTGCCGCTCCATGTGATGTGCATACTTGCCCAAGTGTCACAGATCCACACATTCTTGTTGCACAATATATTCACTGTATTTCCCTTTCTGCTTGAAAAGCCATCACATCTACTTGGATGATGTCAGAGCTTATGACTGACATCAACTATACCTCAACACTTGGCACTGTAGGCTTTGCCCTGTGTTTCTTTGCTTTCCACCATCCGGGAGACTTCTTGGGATTCTGCTTGAAGCACCGGAATTGCGTATGTCCCTTCACTACACAAAAATTGCATGTCTTCTTGGAGCCACCATTTCCGGTATTGTCCCCTTCACTCTCTCCAGTATGGCCACCTTTCAAATCTTCCTTTTGTTTTCTGCATTCCTTGGCCTGGTACCCACATGCTTTTCTGCAACTGTAGCATTGTCCGCTAAAGGTTCCATCACCGTCAACCAAAGAAAGATTTACCTCTTTATCATGCCCATGACTTTTATTCCCACTTTTGAAGAGTCTTTGTATCTTCAATATGTAATTGCAGAGTTAATTGAAATCTGGGTTGCTCAGCTTCAACTCATCCAGGATCAGTCTTGCATACAAAGCCTCCGAATTCTTACATGCCATCAACATGCACAGTTCGCGATTGGACTGTGTGACTTCGTACTTGTTTAGTATACTGACCACATCATTCAAAAAATCCCTTGTGTCTTTAAACAGTAGTCGATCAGGTTTGACATCCATCTCTATCATGGTGCTTGCACCTGAGGGCTTGCTGGCCTCTTGGCTTTTTCCACAAACTCCCATGTTACTTTGTTAGAAAAATCAAAATTTTTGTCTTTCCCAGGAGATACATTCCATTACTCTTTCCCTGACTCAGCATGATGATTGCACATAGCTTCTTATTCACCCTGTAGAACTCAACCAACTGATGATTATTGGGCCCAGTGATGTCAAGAACTGCAAACTCCAACCAGGTAGGACAGTTCGTCATCAAAGCAGGATCTGACAAATCCCCCACACCAACATACTCAGCATAATTTTGGATCTTAGTGACGTATACTCTGAAACTCTTGGCCTTCCCATCCCAAATTGGAATCTTTCTCATGCTACTTTTGGACATTCCTAGATTTAAAGTTGATGACACAGTTTCTTGAATAATTATTCTTGACTTCTTCAATCTAATTTGAAGTATGTTGGAAGTCTGTTTACTGCCAATTCAACCAATCTAATCTTTTGATTACAAATCTAGTTGAAGTGTGGAATTCACTCATTGACTTTCACATTCAATTTATTATGATTAACTAATTCTATCAATCTAGACAAGATGGTTGATCGTGCACTTCAAAAACACATAAGAACTACTACAAGACTCAGAAAACTTGGTCATGACCAGATTCAAATATTCTTGCACTACCTCCATTCCAAGTTTGAGTGTAAAATTACCCGTTAACATTATAGTGCTAAATGCAAAGACAGACATCAAAGAGCTACATGAATTCAGGCTGGATGAATTGTTCACAAAGGATAATGAGAAGATATAACTGCAAATGGATCTTCTGGTGGCTCAGACACTTCTTATACATAATAGTGATAGTGTTTGGCCTGAAAGGATGTCCTTAGGTCATTGGTGTACCAGACAAACATAATGATATTTGTCAAAGTAGACCAATTGATAGCAGTGTACTGCTGAAAGTCAATAATTTTACAAAAATATCTCTAATACAAGAAGTATTGGCATTTACATATTATTGTACATACAAATGCACAATTAATCATAGAGAACAGTCTTAACAAATTTGTCATTGCAAGTAGTCCATGATATCTCTGCCATGCAACTTTTGTGATACAAATTAGATCTACCATCACCCCCCCTTGTCTTCTTCAAGCTATATGACATAATATTGTCCCAAATTCCATCCCACAACTCATTTATAGGCTTTCCATTCCAGATTTTACGACCTTTTGTTGCCCACAAGCCAAACAATTTGCCCAAATTATACTACCTTCATGACCCTTTTCATTTTAGACAATGCCAGTCCTCCCTGGTCAAAATGCAATAAATGTGCTCTCTTTGCAAACTTAAGTGCTAGGACTCCTTCTGTCATGTTACCCATTAAAATCACAATAATCATTTGGAATAGTCTCAAACCCTTTGGGCACTTCCAACTGGCAGGGACTGGAATTAAATGACCACAATGAAATCCACAAGACATAAAAGACTTCTTTTGCTCTTTCAATTGTTTCTGAGTCTTCTCTTTGATAGTTCTTTTGTTTAACAACTCACACATTTTCCTCTCCACCTCTAGAGTGAACTAAATCTCATCTTCCTCTGATAAATCACCACCACAGGCTGAATACACATCCATACATCAATTGCAATGAATTCATAACTATCAACATGGACGGGAAGTCAAAGAAAGATTGACTACTTAGCTTTTCAATAAGTTGATCAGGTTTCTCACTTATGATTTTAGACAATCCATACCCATCACAACCAACCAAATGCTCATCCAATGATGACTCAATTCTCTCCACAATTGAATCACCAATGTGGGCATTGGCCTCCAACAATCACCTCTCCATGTCCTCAGCCTCAACTCAAGCTGCTGCACCTTCACCTGATATAACACATCAACAGACAATCCAGTGATTTATGGTGTATCAGCAATCTTATTCTATGGGAAATATGTTGTGATATGCTCAACTAATGGCATCTCTTCTGAACAGAAGGTTGTGCAATGCATGGCATTGTCTGAGTGGACAGTGGACTCAAGCCATTGATGGTGCTTGGTAAACAGAGCCTTTCATGTAAAGAAGAAGCCAAAGGTACCCTCGTTCTTGCTACCACTCAGCATCCGAGTCACAATCCAATGGTTCAACCACACCTCCATGGCTTTCTTAATGCAAGACTCATGCTAAGAAAAATCAAAGTATGGAATAGATTCTGCAAAAGAAAGTTTGAACTTGTCACGGCCACTTACACACCTCCCAAGGTAAAGGTCACCAGCAGACTCAAACTTGATGTACCTGTTGAGTACTCCAGGTAGCTTCCATCCAGCCCTAAAACAAATTGTTATTAAAACTGCAGGGCATGCTGTAGTGCCAGAAGCCATGTGAGTTAATTCATCTTTGCGGATTGAACGAGTGCCAAAATAACAAGAGTCCAAACCAAGCCACTTGAACTCATTTTTATTGTCTTAAATGTGTTCTGTAAGATACTGTTGACCCGCTTATACTGGCAGGAACCCTCAAAGATGCAATAGTTGCCCTGCAAGAGGCATGGGTTGCAGATGAGATGTTTTGCAAAGGCAATGATGAAACAGATGATGGGATTTCAGGGACTGAGTAGACATGAAATGGATGGCCAATGTTCTTTGTACCATCCACACCAAAATTGAAATTGATGGTGTCATTCCAAATATCAACAATCTCATTGTCGGATTGAGCAACAAAATCTGCTCTTGTTTTTAATTACACCCAAGCAGGAGAAACAGGTGAGCTGCAATGTTCAGTGATCTTATGTAGAATGGAGACCAGATATATGTAAGCTGCAAGTGGAATTTGATCTTTACCCTCTCTCATTCATAGGCTGTACTTCTTATGCTCACATGATGCTTCCCAGTGATTGCCCTTCTTGAATGCATCAATGTTATGCCACAATGCAATGGTTGTTTTGTTGTAGTTGTGAGAAAAGTTGCATTCAAAATAAAGATGGGAAAGGTAAGAGTGAACACTATCATAAGACAAAGGGTTAAGATGGATGGTTATGTGATCAGAGTCGTTTCCCAGCACCTGTGGCTCAGCTAAGACTATTATATCATTACTGGCCTTTGGCTTGTCACTTTCTTTCATGAGGCACATTGTCATGAAACATGCCATAATGTAGAATAAAAGTTTGTGCACGCAGAGGAGATGGGTAGACTTGTCATTTTGACTGATTTTTCAACCACAGTTTTGATGGCATCTCTGATTTGGGGGCGGTATTTAAAGGGTTGACCACTTCTTGAATGGCGATATGAGTCAGCATCATGGGTACCAATTAACTTCCCCAAGAGGTCAGGCTGGATCACCTCTGAAAAATCAGTAATTTAGTCAAAGAGGAAGATGATCAGATGGGTGATATAACTCTTGTAGTTGTTCCTTGTGATGGTGGCAATGGAAGCTTGCAGAGTGGCTCTGAAACCATCCATGATGGTGGCTTCATTAAGAATAGACAGAGGTCTTGGCTTAGGTGAATCCTGTTGTTGAAGGATTTTGGATGAATGCTGCTGTTGGGGGAAGATGTTGTTTGTTCAGGTTGTGGGGGAAGTATTTGTTGTGAAGTGAATTGGTGTACTTCCTTGTCCTTGTCATCATCTTTAGCATCTGAGTGTTCTTTGGACTCAATGGTGGCAGCAAATTATCATTGCTCCCATGGCCTCTCTCACCCCTTCAACTTCTATGGCCTCTCTCACATCTTCTATCCCTAAGACCATACCCCGCTCTGCATCCAGCAGCTTCATGGGCTCTAAATCTGTGACCTCTTTTCTGCCTCCCCCCGGATGGAATTTGATCTACCCCCAGAAGTCTGACAAGTGAAGTCCGTTGTGTCCCTCATAATGGGCCCATCTGGATTCATCTGTCCCACTACTTGGCCAGCTCAGCTGTCAACTGCACCACTGGATGGGGATGGGGTATCAAAAGCATCTGCAAAGGCATTGGTGATATGGTTGGGGGGACCCTACAGGCAGCATCAGGGAGGAGACACCTAAGTCTGCTGCTAGCCTTTCCATAGCATCGAGGCCACATTTGCAATCAGCATTGCTGTGTTGGAATTGTGGTGATTATGACACATTGATTACAGTGTTTGTTGTTGTCAATGGAGTGTTCTGTCTGTAGTTACTCATTGCAGCAATGTCAATTCATAACTTCTGATGCTCCTTTGTCTGTTGCAATGAATTGATCTTTTCATTGTGTTGGAGACATGGCTTATGTTCTGATGAAGCTCATTAAATGGTATTGATCATTCTATTACTTATGTTTAGTCATTAAATGAGGTTTGAAAATAATGCACATTAAGTTAATAATGCTTTGTAATGTTCTGTTGACCTACAATGTTCCTATGTACGGATATTATATATTGACATAAAACAAAATTATGCTTAATTTTGAAATGTAATGCCAGGTTTTTAAACATGGGAGGGGGGAGCAGAAAGATGGCCTATAAAAATCTGCAATTCTAGGTTATGTGGGCATTGGACTCTTGTCCACTGGACATACCATTTCTACATTTGGATGTACACATTTAGGCAAAAATTGTTAGGAAGTAAAGCATCAGATAGTCAATCCTTGGTGTACTCCATAGGATAGTAAAAAATGATTATTCAGTAATCATTTGCATGATGTGATGCCCCACAATTTTTGACACTTTTGATATCAGACCCTAGAAATCATACCCAGTACTAGGTGTTGGACTTTGAACCATTACCTTGTAATGGAAGCTAATGTTAGGTGGTGATCTCAATGACCAGACAACATATGGAGCTGGACTTAGTCTCTCAAGATCCCAAAGAGATTTGCAGTCTTGGCTGGGACTCAGGGGGTGGATATTGAGGCCGCACCATCGGCCAAAGATATCTGACAAATAGCTGTTCAAAGTGGATTCTGCCTTGTACTGTAGATTCTGTGGACATCCCTGGTGTACTTGCCCAGTGGGCTTTAAAATTGCTCTTCAATGATAATGTTGATAAATTGATGTAGTTTACGGTTTTGTAAGCTTAATTCAGTATTTGAATGAAAACTCACAGAAATAGAAATCTAGGCATTAGTAGAATTATGGCAAGAGGAGTCCTACAGTGACAGAAGGGAATCCTGGTATTTGCAGAAACAAGGAAAAGAATTCTGTGGAAAACCTCTGCTGACCTAAACTTATTTTCTCTACTATGTAACACTCCGTCAAAATAAAATTTGGGAAGACTCATCAATTGCATATTGCATGACAAAAAGCATTCTGAGGCAAGGGCTTAGTGACCGCACCAGGGACCTGATTTTTGGTTTTGAAGGTTTGTATCTTGATGAGCCCTTTTCAAACATGTTCCCAAAAATGATGGATATGTTTTGTACATGGTTGGAGTTTGGGAAACCTAGCCAACTCTAAGGCCCCAGCATTGTCCTCAAATGTTTTGCAATATATGCGTGGTGAGTCACAAATGTCTTGAAAATTATACTTGCTCATCTCACCTAATGGGGCTATAATGGGTATGACATCATAAAGGGCCTGTAAAAGACAATATATTCTGCTTTTGTAGTAGACAGAGCCACCTGTGACACTTGGCCATACTAGGAACAAGTTCTTCAAATTCCTTATTCCGTTCCCCAGAATAGTAAGTGTCTGCATAGAAATAGAAACCATTCAAATGATCCGTCTTGAAAAGAAGACTTAAATCATGGGTTATGATAAGATATCTAATGATGTAGATAAATGCCTGGCCATGTTCCTGTCTGGGATTGAAAGAGTACTTGGCAACCATGAGAATTGCATACAAAATTCCAGGTCGCGATTCAGAAGGAGATGAATTGAGGAATGCATGAAGTCAGAGCAAACACTTATCTGGTACAGGCTTGATAAAATCATTCGGAGTCAAACCTAAATTGGTGATGATAAAGTCAATAAGAGTTCACTGAGAAAATTTATAGGCATGATCTGGAAGTCTCTTGATATGGACTCCCACATAATCAGTCTTGTGGTCCTGATCTTCTCCCTGAAGGTCAATATCAAAAAGTTCTTTGATGATGTAAGATAGTTGGTCATCCAAAGTACCCAAAAAAGGTTCCATCATCCACACAGAAAATGAAAATTATGTCATCCCTGTAGAATACTCATTCATCAATGCATAAATCCAATTGACTCTAGTTTCCTGACCAGGTAATGGTTCCATAACCTTCAAGCATGCTTCTGACCATAGATTTTTGCCAGGAGCTGTAGAACACAGTCTTGAGTATTGCCCTTGGTAGTCTTGATTCCATAAAGAATTTAATGAAAAGATCTGTCTCAATAGGGGATTGAATGTAGGCCATGATGAGTCAATTTGGCTTAATACCCAATGGGTGATAATAGAGATATGATAATCATCAGTCTAATGAAAACCAAGTGACTGCTGTGGCATATTTCTCAGAGTAATTTACTCCATACACTTGCTTACAACCATGTAGATTCAATTGTGCCTGATGGGACTGATGTGGTTTGACCAGCTTGTGCTTACCCCCCATGGACCATATGGACGGAGTCACTTTATGTCCCTTCAGAACCTCCCATCACTCAATCATCCTCCAGTGGTCATTTTTGATGTGCCCATTGATTTCGCAAACCACTGCATGAATATATCAAGGGGCATCAGGCTTTTTGAAATGCTTGATGTAAGGGCATTCTGTTGCCCATCATTTCTGCAGGAAAAGCCACAGGATGATGCATGAGTTCTTGAAAGACAAGCTGTCATCATGGGATTGAGCATAATCATACACAGCTTGAGATGCCTAGTAATCCATTCCAGTGTCACCATAGAAATTTTGTTGAGAAATCGATTCTTTCAAAGCGTTTGAAAGCTTTTGTAGCCTCCCTCTAGAACTAATACCTCATATTGTAGGAATTGTGACTCCCTCAGTTGCTGTAATGGGTGTTTCTTGAAGTATTGTGGCTGGTGAGTTATAGGTGATGTCAGGTTAAGGTTCTGTACTGATATCATCAGGCTAATGAAGGAAAGTTGATCTGGCACATCAGAGAAATTATGGGCAGGGGTTTACAAATTTGCATCACATTGTAGGGGCTGGTCAGCTCTGAAGATCATTGACTTTCATCCCTGATAAATGAGTAATGATTTTGTTTATTTCACATTTAAGAATGACCATTGGACAGCTGAAGTATTATTTTGAATGCTGGTATAATTAATTTTTGAGGATGTTTGATTTGGTGACTAATGTGCTTCAGGAGTAATGTCACCTAATTGCAAGTTATTTTGCATTTTTGTGTTTGAAATTGATGATAAATTGTTTGTTGATACTGAAGTAGTTGAATCATTGAATGTTTGAATGTCCAAAGGACTTTGTCAATATGAAGCTTGATAATGTTGTAGTTCATGCAGAAATAATATGCAGACAGTATAAGCATTATCATTGATATGCTTCCATATCATTATGTGATATGCAGAACTGTCTTTAATTTGATAAGCAGCCAAGTTGATCTTTTTGATTTCACAAAATGCAAAGGCTTCTTAAAGTGATCCATATTCACATTTACCAGGTGTTGCATCTTGCATTATTTCAGTATAAAGAAGCAAAGGGTTGTCAAATTTGTCAATTGATCTACCCATTTCTATGAGATTGTCATGTGCCCATTCAGATATTGTAGTTAGAACAAAGCTAGACAGATATATGCCAAGATACTGTAATAAAAATTCATTTATTTGACTTCGTAACATGATCAAAATCAAAGTTTGTATTGCTGTGAAATGTACACATCAACAATGCACTCATGCAATTTCCATCACCAATGGGTTCTTGTATGGAATAGTCTGTGGTTGATAAGTATCTGGGCATTGGCCAATTCCAAGTAAAGTTTTTTATCTGTTTGAAGATTGCATCTGTTATAGAAAGTTTAACTTTCTCTTTCTTGAGAAATACTGTTGTTTTTTTACAATGTTACTTTTGTTTACAATATCGAACATTGCCATTGCTTGGGTAAGTTGAAAGATTATCCATTCTGCTGTTGCATTTTTGCTTTGGTCTTCTAAGGGTTTTATCAAGGGACACTTTGGCTCATAGACAATTAATCTAGGATCATTCTTGTGGAACAAAGGACTGATTTGTTGGGTTATTGAAAGAGAGTCTATGACAGCCTGACAATTCTGGATGTTTTTACAGACTTCATATGTAATTGTTATATTTTCTGATGGTTTTGCTTGTGTCATACTAAGATCTATAAGTTGTACTGGTTTTGTCTTATCAGCAATGCCACTTGGTTTAGTAAGAGCACACTGTTTGATTCCTTTTGGAAGCCTATGGCATCTACCTGAGATTTTGTTGCCATGAGTATGAATGCCAAAAGAACAATTTGATGTATGCACAAAGTCATTGACTTCTTTTTCGCACATTAGATCTAGTGGTGTCAACATGCCTCTACATCTTTGAATGCTTTTTCAAATACATGCGTATTAGAATGGTAAAACTACAATTATTTTTCAATGAGGTCTTTTACATGATATTGTCTAGGGAATGTTTCACTGAACATACTGTCTAAAACATCAGAAACAGTATTACATACATACTTTATGCCTGCAATTCCTTGAAGCAAAGCTGGTCCAATTGCTTCCCATATCATTAGATGCATATGTAAAGCACCACGTGAACTATTTTCATGAATACTTTTGAATGCTTTTGTACCTACTATTACACCACCTTCATCATTCAATGGTTCTCTTGTGAATCTGATACTTATTTTTGATTTGTTTTTTGTATCAGACAAATTAGATGGTTTCAAACCAATAAGTATTGTTACTACATAATGTATTAAATTGTACATGAATGTGGATGCAACAGGGTTTTTTGTAACAGGTGTACCAAGGGCAACCAATTTATTGGTATTTTTACGTTTCCTGATGTGACGGGTGTACCTTCTTCCATAGAAGATAAGAAGTTCTTGTCTGCTTTGCTAGGAAAGTTAATATTGTCTGGTTGAATGAATGTTAAAAAGAAAACTTGTGGACTATTGACATCATCAAAATCAATAGTTAGAAATTCAAATCTAGGACCAAATCTAGGTATCATTGCATACATTTCTCCCAAGGATAAATTTCTTTCCAATGTTCCAAAAGATGTATGTTTGCCTGCAGTTGTCAACACAGGAAGAAGTTTGTTGAG
>JALLPD010000742.1:0-14413 GCA_036940065.1 Cyclotella cf. meneghiniana
CTAAATTTTTGAACAAAGGAAATTGACATTGATGAACTCATCTTGCCAATGAGGGTTATCACTAAGCTTTCAACTAGATCTAAGATAGAAAAGGCATGGGCTACAAACAACAGCATCATGATCCATGAGTCCAAGAGTACACTTGATGCCACTAATCAAGCATCAAGATCTTAGATGCTAAATACAAAAAAGCAGACCTCAAGGCAGTAGTACAAGACAACTGCAAACACTTGAGTGTTCCAGAACAAAAAAAGTTACTAGGGCTCCTCACTGAGTTTGAAGAGCTGTGTGTGGGATACTGGGTGATTGGGCCATGGAGCCTGTCTTCATTCAACTAAAGGAAGGTACAAACCATATCATGGCAGAGCTTTTCCAATTCCAAAAGTACACAATGAAACCATTAAAAAGGAGGTCAACAGATTGTGCAAATTGGGGGTTCTAAAGTGGCAGCATAAGTCAGAATGGGCCTCGCCATCATTTATTGTACCAAAAAAGATCAACTGTATGATTTGCTAGTGATTTTAGGGAAGTCAACAAATGGATTGTGAAAAAGCAGTTTCCAATACCCAAAATCAGTTCAGTTCTGCAGGAGTTAGAATGATTCACTTTTGCAACAGCCCTAGATTTAAATATGGGTTATTACACCATTAGATTAGATCCTGAAGCATCCAAAATCTGCACCATTATATTTCCATGGGGAAAGTACTCTTACCTATGACTACTAATGGGCATAGCAGGTTCTCCCGATATCTTCCAAGCTAAGATGTCCGAGCTAATGATAGCCCTTGAGTTCATGAGAACTTATTTGGATGACTTATTATGCATATGAAAGGGTAGTCTGGACGACCACCTAGATGAGCTCAGGAGGGTCCTCATCAGGTTGTTAGATGCATGCTTGAAGGTCAATGCACCCAAGTCCTCTTTCTGTGCCATAGAAACTGAATATTTAGGATACATATTGTCAAGGGATGGTAGAAAACCACAGCCCAAAAAGGTATAAGCAATCCTTACATTGACACCACCTCAGAATGTGAAACAACTCCGTAGATTCCTGGGCATGGTCCAGTACTACAGAGATCTCTGGGCAAGACATAGTGAAATGCTATCTCCGCTCACAGATTTAGTTTGAGAATGTGGGCATACAAGGTTACAAAGGCTAACAAAACAAAGAAAAAGCCATGGTACTGGGATCCATTGCATCAGACAGCATTTGACAACGTAAAGGCAGCCATCTCCAAAGATGTTGTCTTGGCCTACCCTAACTACTCCCAGGGATTTGAGATTTACACTGACAGTTCTAAGTTCCAACTGGGGGCTGTCATTACTCAAAACAACAGGCCGCTGGCATTTTTCAGTAGGAAACAGAGTATTGTGCAGCAAAAATACAGTGTGACCAAACAAGAACTATTGGCCATAGTGGAAGCACCAAAAGAGTTCAATGGCATGCTTTGGGGTCAACGAATCACAGTCTATACTGACCATAAAAACCTAATGCAGGATGCTCTAGGGTTAACCTCTGATCAAGTTTACCACTGGAGATTACTCTTAGAAGAATATGGCCCCACCATCGTGTACATCGAAGGCATCCGTAATACAGTTGCAGATGCCATCTCATGATGGATAACCACCCCATCATAAATGACAAGGAAAATTGGATGACCTTCACTCAGTGCTGGTGTTACTATGACACACACACAAAGGAGGCAGATACATCACTAACAAATTACAAGGAATCCATGAACCTTGTATTTGTTAATTGCAGCAAAGAAGATTTGGTCTACCCTCTCACAACGAGAGAATCAGCCAAATCACAGTCAAATGACAAGGAACTGGAGCAAGCCAAAATGGAAGGATATTCCACTGAGCTAGTTGAAAACACTAAAGTCTTTGCAAGGATGGCAAACTAGTCATACCCAAAGACCTCGAGAATTGGGCAGTTGCATGGTATCATCACTACCTCCAACACCCAGGATCAACACGTCTTGAAGAGACTCTTTGCAGTGTGATGTGTTGGAAAGGTATGAGAAATACCTTCCAATTACATATCAAAAAGTGTCATAGCTGTCAGGTGAATAAGAGGCAAAATCACAAGTATGGTAAAATACCAGCAAAGCTCGCAATCACCAAACCCTGGTAAGCATTATGTGTGGATCTTACAGGACCATACACACTCAAGGGCAAGGATGGGACACAGATTGACTTTATGTGTGTTACCATGATCAACCCAGCAATAAGTTGGTTTGAAATTGTGGAACTGCCAGTATCACAGCTATCTGAGCTTGATATTCCCAAGAGTACAAAGGGGCAAAAGGGCAATAGCACACATAAACAACCAAAACAAGCCTATTTTGATACGTCCTCAGTGAGAGTAGGCCCATTAGTTAACAGGGCCTGGTTTTGTAGGTACCCACGTAGCCAATTCATTATCTACGACAACGGAAGTGAATTCAAGCTTCAATTTGAAGCCCTCATACAGGCTAAAGCATACACCAACCAGTGTCAAGAACCCACAAGCAAATGCAATACTCAAGTGTGAGCATCAAACGATCATAGGGATGCTCTGCACAACCGAAATTGATATGGCCGACAGAATCAGCAAGAGTGACATAGCAGATTTTCTCACTAATGCCACATGGGCCGTTTGCTCTATCTACCACACAGTACTAAAAGCCTCACAAGGTGCAGCTATCTTTGGAAGGGATATTCTGTTTGTCGTGCCCTTCATAGCCAACTGGACAAACATAGGGAAATACAGGCAATGACAAACAGACCGCAACACAGCTCATGAAAACAAAGGTGAGTTGAATGGGACTACAAGTTGGCGATAAAGTCCTGCTGAGGAAAGATGGTTTTCTCTACAAATCAGAAAGTTGGTATGAAAGTGATCCTTTGACTATCACACCAGTTCATAGAAATGGGACAATCAGGGTTCAATGCGGAACAAAGTCTGAATGATTGAACATTAGAAGAGTTACACCTTACTTTGATTACCAATATAAAACACAAAACATTCCCCACTCTTCATAAAAGACGTACACTTATGAATTGAAGTAGTTACCTTTCTACTTGGAGACAACACTCACAACAGTGTGATGGACAAGTTTTTTTGGCTCAGCACGAGTTTTTTTCTTGTCCGCAGTGACACGTGATGCACCAATTGTGGGGGCGAGGGACAGAGGCCAATAACACATGCACCAAACAATATGACAAACAGCGGGGTTCAAACCCTGAAACAGTTTGCTCAAAAAATACAACGGGGTTCATACCCTGTACGTAAAATAAAATTAAATGCATGCAAGTGCACGTAAAATAAAATGTTGATGCGCTAGCGTATGTAACATACAATGTCGACACGCAAACACGTGGACGTTCAAAAATAACATCCAAGTGTAATGTGTCCACACGCACATGCGCGCAGGTAACGGACAACGGCCAGACTGACCGAGCAGACGGCGGCCAGACCATATCAAAAATGGTGATCTTCCAAGAATGGAAAAGACATTCAGAATGTCTCAGAAATTCTGTTGTATCCAAAAGTGCCACATACTATACCAGATCCACATGTAAAGCCTACACCCCACATCAGAACCAGAACTGCTGATTCAGCTGCACCACATACTATATTTAATCTGTGTGTAGGTGCTACACACGATCTCAGTGTCAGATCAGCAGCACACCAGAATTCCGCTGCAACATGCAGCATCCTCCTTGTATTACATGCTTTACCATGCAAAAGGCAGCTACATTTTCAGAGTAGTTTCATAGGTCATAAAAGTAAACCAATCAATTACATCAACTAAACCGCCTGCCATTCTCAAAATTTGTCCCAGGACCTTTTGTGAAATAAAGAACCAACCTCCATTTTTTGGCTTATGACACTATTGTAAGATAACTGGCACCGGAATTTTTTTCTTCATTCCACGTATACCCTTGCTGAACCTCTGTTTCAGTGCAAAAATCACCACATTGCACCCAAATTCTACCAGTTTATGGGTATATCACCATGATGATGTTGATAAATTCCTTCAATTTGAGCTGAGTCCCCCAAAAAGTTTTTTCAAATCACTTTTCTACGGAACCCAGTTAGGAAAAGTACTCAAGAGGATGTTGTCTTCCAAGGAAGTACAAGAAGGGCTCAAATATGTTGAGTGTGAGCGTGGCATTGGGGGTAAAAACTCACCAATTTGTTACATCCCTGAACAAGATCCTTTTCAGGATGTGCTCAAAACAAAAACAAAGACAACCCATTTAAGCTCACATTGCCAGACACAGGCGGTGAGATTAGAATGGCAATGTGGTCATCTGGGACTCCAGAGCAGTTTTTCATGCATGTGAGGGGAGCTGTCCATGTCTGCAAGCAATGGGGCTTGAGACAAAGGTGAAAGAGGCTCTGGAATTGGTTGAGCTCAAGAAGCTTGACCTAGACATTGCCAAGGATGCCTACTCCAAGGCGAGGTGTGACCATCAGAACCAGACAAAGAAAAAGAAGGGGGAATATGATGACCCCAATCCTGCAGTAGTTGCAGGTGCTAAGACTGTTTATGATGCAGCATGTGAGGCATTGGAAAACGCTGAACAAGCAGTTGAAGTAGCAGGAGCAAAAATCTTTCAGTTCCACACAAACCTTCTGTTGGACAAAGCCTGCCAGCTCTGGGATAAGATTGTTAAGGAACAATTGAAACAACCCCCTGAGAAGACCTCAAAGGGAATGTTATTGTTAATCTTTCCTCCATCATCTTTGAATTGAATATCATCACTTAATGACAAAAGCCGTGCAACTCGTCAGATGCAACAATAAGCCAGTTCCACTTTTCTGGAGAAAGGCAAACAAGACAACTTTTTATTTTTGAAAGAAAATACCTGATGAAATTTTGGATGGGATTCATTGGCTGCTTTATTTTAAAGTAGGAATAATTAATTCATTAATTATTTCATTTTCTTAAGTGGATTACTTTTTTTTGTCGACTCCCAATGTTATAGATTAACATTCCATGGCAACCTGCTCTAGTAATTCAAATATCCATTATGTCATAGACACAAATTTTGAAACTCTGAGCTTCCCTACAAACTGGGACCTACCAATTCAAATCAAATGTCATGTTGAAATATAATGTGTTCAAGTCCTGAATTTTAAATAGAACAAGCAATGAGCCCCGCAACCAGAAAGCTAGAATGATTCCTTCTTCACCTTTCTCTCACAAATTTAACTGGTTAATTGTTGCATCCAAAAAGTTTGTATAGTTTCAAGCATTGCTGTGCAGTCATCCCTTATATGAAATGCAATTAACAGCAAAAGATGTCACACAAAACTTCAGTTTCTCATGATGAAATAGCAATGCTGAAGTCATGGAATGAGAAATTTGCAACACAGTGTCCCTCATGCAAATGAAATGCTTTCAATTCAACGGCAAGGTCACAGTGCTTTGGATTTCATCAAGTTGGTGATGATATCATCAAAGTTTTCCGTCATGACTGTCAATATAATTTGGATTCCAATCATTGAAAGAATAAGTTCTTTTGTCTTTTGTCTATGAGTAGCAACCTTTGTGATTCTCTAAGAACATACATTTGTTTGTAAATACAATATTATGAGTGTGTTACTAAGTACATAGAAATATATTTTTGGACTGCATGTAAATCATTTCTCCAACGGTGCATTCCTTCAGAAAGTAAATTTGTGTTACAAATGTTTCTTTAGCAGTTCATTCCTAGTCGCTGGTACTGATGAAGAAAAAGAAGGATGATGACATTAGTATGTTTGACAAACATTGCACATAGTTTGTATTGCACTCTCCTCTCTCTGTTAATCATCGATCAATTGATCATTGTTCCTTTTTGATTCTAGTTAATATGATGTAGATGTAAAATGAATAAATGTAAAGTGGTATTACATGTATGTTATTTCAACTCTTAAGTATCTGTAGTTGAAGTCACATAAGATTTTTCCCACAACCTCCATGGAAATTATCATGCATTGGATGGACAAACAATGGCAGACCGTACTCCCGAGGAAGTTCTATCCTGGCAAGCATTGTCTTTGCAGCCTTCAATTATCAAAACACCAATTTTGAAAAGCAAAAATGACTGGCAAAAAACAGAATCTTGTTTTACCAGAGGAGTCAATGCCCACAAAGGACAAAGAACCACAACTGGCCAAACAACAATCCCAGCTCTATGCTGAGCAATCAATGCAAATTGCAATTGGTATTTGCGACTGTTCACCATCCACTAGAAATAATCAACAACAGATGAGGAGATGCCTGTGTCATAGTGGGAAAAATTTGGGGTTAAATTATCATATTGGCACATGATTTATGTATTTAAGAGGTAAGGTAAAAAGTTACGTTGGCAAATGATGGATGTATTTTTAGATCATGGGACCATACTCTACCATACTCTATCATACCATACTCCATCATACCATACAGTATCATACCATACTCTATCATACATTACATAGCAGTAAATAGTGGTGGACGATATGATGCAGGTTGCCTTGTGTCTGCTATTTCATCACAAAATCACCGTGCCTATTTTTAATTTCACAAATATAATTAATTTGACCTGCACCACCACGTGATGAGATTTCTGGTTGCGTCCCGACAATTAACAATTTGTATTTCAGCGAGTTTGTGGATGTTGAAGCTGCAAGTTGGCATATCATCCTCTCCTAACTTGTGACAATGCAGCATGTCAGAAGGGAGCAAAAAGGGAGGTTGGTTGTTGCATGCGGTGAGTAACATGAATTTTTAGTTAGTCAACTATTTAATCAGAACTCGCTGCCCCTGACCTGCCATATTCTGCCACCCCTGGCATCCATGAATTACAAAACTATGCCCCATGCTGCACCCTTTCGCAGCATCAATTTAACCACCCAAAAAATGAGCAGTTTGATTGACTGCTCCAGTGGTTAGTTTTGCAACTTTTTTATCTGGTCAACTATCTAGTTGAAACTCGCCGCCCCTGACCTGCCATCTTCTTCAACCCACCTGCTCCCTTGATTGCAAACCCCATAACCCATGCCGCACTCTCCTGTGGGTTCAATCTAACAACAATGACAACAACAAAATGAGCAGGACTAATAGCCATTCCAGTTGCGAGTATTGCAATTTTTACTTGGTCAACTATTTATTTGGAAATGACCATCCCTGACCTGCTATCTTCTGCCACCTCCCCCTCTCCATGAATTACAAACACATTGCCCCATGCTGCACCTTCCCACTCAATCTAGCAACCAAAATATGGAGCATGACAAATGGCTATTCAAGTTGTGAGTATTGTGATTTTTTATTTGATTAACTATTTAATGTGATACGGCCATCCCTGACCTGCCATCTTCTGCCAGCCCCACCCTCCATGAATTACAAACCCCACACCACACACAGTGCCCTAGAACAGCATAAATCTAACAGCAACAAATACAGCAAAGGAGCGGGCCAATCAGCCAATCAAGTGGTGAGTTTTGCAATTTTTATCTGGACAACTAAATTTAAAATGTCCTTCCCTGACCTGCCATCTTTTGCACCCCCCTCCATAAATTTCAAACCTCATGCCGCACCATCCCATTGCATCCATCAAACAACCAAGAAATGAAGCAGGAGAATTGGCCATTCCCGTGGTGAGTTTTTTGACTTCTCTATTTGCCCCAACTCTGAGTTTAAACTACCCACCCCTTATCTTCCTTCTTTTGCCACTACCCCAGACCATGACTTACAATACCCACTCATATACGGGTCCTTCTGTTCCATAATATCATCAATCTACCACAATGATGATGTTTTGTGATGCGATAGATTTGTTGCTGATTATGCAGGTAGTGTTTTATAATTGCTTAACAAAAATAAATTTCAAGTTAAATTTCATGTCTATAATTCATTTTTACAGACAATTACAAAACTACTCCTACCATTACGCACAGCCAGGGTAGGGGCATTTATTAGTAGTTATGTAAGAAGTGAAATTTGACTCCAAATTGATGAATTCTGTTAGAAAGGCAGTTAGCAGAGATGGATGTTGTTAGTGAGATTGTAAGTAAGTGATAAAAATCAGCGTTTTTTGTTTGATTCTTTGATAACTAACATTTTTACTAACAACAGTGATTTTCAAGCTAAATTAGATTACTGTAGATCCTACATGTGATTGTTAGTATGCCATTTTCATTGTACTAACTGCTTACTAACAGCTTGTTTGCAGTGAATACTTGTAGAGGTTCCAGGTGGAAGATCATGGGGTATACCAAAAGAAGGTGGATGATTGGCCTATGTCACTTGCCCCCATGATTGCAGAATTAGAGGGGCTTGCAGAAAAGTATAACCTTGGTGAGGAAAAAATCTGATTACAAGCCAGACTTGCAGAAAGACCTCATGAATTATGGTTGGGATGAAAATTGCAAGTCTTGGTGACTTGTGGTACTTACATGTATGATTATGCAGTATTGTTAAGTTTAAGTACTTGTGGAGAGGGAGATTTGTGATGGTCATTTTTGCCAAAATTTTTGAGTACTCTCATAAGTCAGGATATATGACTTAATTCCACATGAAACCCTAATTGTCTCATTGTATACTGCTGTGATAGTCCAAGTATCACTGCTATACAGACTGAATATTTGTGCGGGGTAAAAGACGTTTGTTTACTATAGCATTCCTTCACAAACCATGTAACTATAACTCTTATGAGGATAAGGTAAGGTCAGTTTGGTGGGGCCTGGGGTCTCTTATTGGTTTTATTTGTGTGTGCATGATTGGATTGCTGAACAACAGTTCAATCATTTGTTTGCTAAACTGTAATTAGGAGGAAGGCACTGCTTAGTAGGTATTTCAGTGAATGGCATATTGATATTTGTTAGGATCACAAAATGCCACTAGAAGCTGCTGACAAGACCATCATTTGTTCAGCAGGTCAAGCATCACCATTTGGTAGATGATGATCTCTAGTGAGATATTCACTTATGGGTTGTATTTATCACAAATCTGGTTGACTTACACTGGGTGCAAAATGATATGCATATGGACTATAAGTGGAGTTAAGAAATAACCCTTTAATTTTCACTATGAGTGTACAATGTGGATATTAAACCAGTTCTAATTCATGAAGATGCTGATAATACAGATTTTTCTGTCTTGTGCATGCTTGGTATGAGTGTTTTGTCCTTTATTTTTGCTCTTTCGTCCCTATGTATCCAAGGGAATAGGTGCCCAAATGGGTCAGCTACTGGCAAAGTGAACAATGTCCAATCCAGTCTGTTGACTATGATTGTTGGAATGCACAAACATCAACGTCTGTCTAATTGTTGTTCAAAGAGAATCAGGATTCATCTATGATGGTACTCCTCGTTTTTTGCAGTGAAGATCCTCAAGTGAGGTTACATTTATAAGTCTCTGAATGTGGTGATGACCTAGCCACATAGTTAAATATGTGTATGCATACCATTTGTATCTTTATACAACCGTTGTTGGTAATTATCTTTATGTTATTTAAAACCATATTGATACTTCACAGTTTTGAAAGCATTGTGGAGAAGTAAACTTCTCTTGATGTTGACAACCTAACTTACCTAACAGTTGTTTTCTTTTTAGTGTTTGTGAGTTTACAAAGACTCAGAATTTACTGTACTGTGGATGTACAAGAACAAAGATCTTTTTGCTTTGTTGTGTTTCGTGCTTTATAGTGCTCAATTAAGGCTTATTCTATTTTGTGGTTTGTGCATCACAAAATTGCACTACTAATGGTAACCCATTGTCTGCCTCTGGGAGAAAAGACTCAGGTCTTATGGTCACTTGATGAGTCCCTACTCTTGGGTACCATTGGTGTTCTCCCTGGAACTCCCTACGAGTAAAACTCACAGAAGCTCTCATGAGAGAATTTCATACTACATGCTGTGCCTAGGGGAGACTACTGATCTAGTTTACAAAGGTCTTTTGAATCCACTTTGTTAATATGGTCTTAAAGGATCAATTTCAGCAATTCTGTGCTTGTGCACTCTTGTTCAGCATGCTGTACAAGAATGCAAGACAATCTTTACTCGAAACCAAGTCTGGGTAGCTCCATACTATGTTGTGAAAACAAGTGTCTTACATTAATGAGTCTCCTTTGATGTGCCACATCTCCTAGGCCATCATAGTGGTATTAGAGGCATGATTACTTCCTCCTCTACAAATATTGTGAGAGAGGTGAGATAATCATATTGTCTTACATAAAGTTCTCCTTTGTACTTGACCACTCAGGTGAATTTGAGTCCCTGCATGTGCAAATTTATAGCAAGTGCACATCTGCTTTGTACTCATGGCACTTAGCCATAGAAGACTTTGGGTTTATTTCCTTACTGTCTTTGCAGAGATGTTGCATGTTGGTTGCTTGGTAGGTCCATACTAACCCTGTTTAGGGTGGTATTTCAAGCTTTTCCTTTTTGGAGACCATTATGTATCCAAATGAATTTTATCTTAGAACCATACCACAAATATTGACTCAATTGAATGTGCAGGTCAGGCACATGGAAAATCCATGATTAGTATCGGACTAGTGGATTTTAGATGCATCAGTATCCAGTCTAATGATTTAGGTTGACTTTACTGTGAAGTCTTTGCTCATTCTGTAGAGTTTGAATAATGCAAGATCTACTATACTGTATTGATCCTTTGAGTTTTTTAGACAATTTTCCAAACTTGGTGTCCATTTTTACTTTATTTAGAATCACTTTTGAATTTACAGTAATGTGTTGAAATTAAGGTGTTGTCTTTAGTTTTATGCAGTCAATTCTGATGACGGCTGACAAATATAAACCCTCCAGTTCACAAGGTAAACTTTCCTCTTTTTACTTCCCTTGGTAATTTGGATTGGTTGTGCTCTGTCTTTGTAGGTTTAGACCTATTTCTCACTTTAAAGTGGTAGACAGGCAATTTCTTCTAAACACCTAAACTTACTTCAAACAGTTTCACTTGTTTTGAGAAACCTCAGAAACATGTTTGTTTGTGAGCTTGTGGGTCAATTTTTCTTTCAATAATTTTTTTGGAAGATCTGCTATTTTACTCAAACCCCCCTGGAGGAGTAGTGCCCTGGTGTGGTTAGCTCTCTTTGCAAGATTACTTCTGCTCTAGAAGAGCACTGCACTAAAGTGGTTAGCTATGTGCATGATGTATTGTGTCCTGGTGTTGAAACAACCCTGGTTCATAGACTTTAGCAGATTTTTGAAATCAAAACTCACTTGCAAGGTGAAATTGATCATAACATTACTATTTTTATGTTGTAATTTGTTTGAAACAATTTTAGTTCAGTCTTTTGTTCATGTCAAAAACTGAGGTCGTATGTTGGTTAAGTCATTTTGGGTTTTATACCAAGAAAAGTGTGTTTAACAACATTGCTTTTCAGCAATGATGACAACATCACTTGACTGTACCCTTCCTTACATGTAGGAAGAACCCATCCTGCATATGCGAAGAGTTTGATACCTGCGTAGCCGGTAAGGAAAACATATGGTTGTTCCTATTCCTGGAACATGTGGGGTGCTTGGTAAAAATGTTCCTCTTGCTTCCATTGCTACTGTGGCAACACCGTGTTAGGAGTTTAAAGCTCAACATGGTTTGATTTCCATGCACTTTTGCTGATACATTGTTGTTAATATTGCCGTATTGGCATTTGCACAATTTTCTTGTCGTGGGAGGAGAGTTGATCTTCATGAGAAAATATTTTGGATACCAGAATAATTCTTGGTGTTTTTTTGGGTCTTTTTGTCATGACATCAAGACCAATTTTATTTTTGAGGTATACAAAGTATGCAATTAAATCTGATTATTTAATTCTGATTATTTAATTCTGATTTTTGAATTGTGCTTAAGATTTTTTTGCTTGAGATTTTTTCTATCTTACAAGCTACTTAAAACAGAATTAAATTCCATTTTTAGTTTTTAAACCTTGAAATCTTTTGTCTATGACCAGAGGTGGTGCTGACACTACCGCTAACCTTTATGTTATCTCGTATTGTCTTAGTACTTTTTATACCTTATTTTACTGGAAACTCTGAAAGAATTTAACGAGTTGTGCATTTCCGGTGGAAAAATATGAAAAAACTATTTAGAATTTCTTGCAAATGAAAAATTCTTGAGAATTATCCACTTGTGACTCTATGTTATGGGTCTTTCAAGGCTGGGGACTTGACTTGTAGTCCTTTTCTTTGATGTGCATGTGCCCCCTTGTGTTCAAAGATATGGAGTCAATACTCCATTTCATTTTGACATGTGACCAGGATTTGTCATTATCATGTCATCCTATGTCCTTTTCGTGGAGTTGAAAGTGTTTCAATCTCGGAATGGTCAGTTTTCATCACTGGCTGAGCCGTGCAGTTACATGCAATTTTTATGTGCTCGTTTTCACAATATTACAATCATGCAGGCTGTGCTGTGATTGGATCTGTGAACTGGACTGTGCCATGACTCACGCCCAATAAAATAGGGCCGCTCCACACTTGATCGGGCTGCTGCATGCGCTGTCCCATCCACCCTTGAAGCTGACTTTGGACACTCTAACCTAGAGTCTCAAACCTATCCTATGCCCGTGCAATGTTTGAACAATACTCCCACTAACTCACCATGCAAACGAGAAAAGGAAAAAGCTCCTGGGAGAAAGAAACACTTGAGGAACAAGAACTTCCATTGGGAAAAACTTGAGGGACGAGAACTTCCAGGGGGATCACGGTCATATACTGTGACTCACACTTCATTGGGGGTCATTAGAAAATAATTTGGCCTGTTGAGGCTACAGAATGCTTTGAAGGGTTATTTTAGACCCTAGAAGGATATTTTTTATGTACTGCCTTACATAAGGTATGTACTATATACTCCGTGTTGTCACTGTGTAAGCATGTGATCACAGGTAAGGATTAATTTTTAGTCTAATTGTGTTTGCTTCTAAAAATAGACTACACATGTATTGTCAGTGAAAAAATCAACCTTGGGCATTTTTTGTTATTCCCTCTGTTTTAAGAGGGACTGCTCACTGTTAGTCTATGTGCCACTTGCACGTTTGATATGTCACGAGTGGTCATTTTTATTGTACATGCACTAGGTGCTAAGTACGAACTCTACTACAAGAGCAGAGTATGCCCACGTACACTGGGAGCTAGTCCTCAATGCAATATTATTTTGTAGACTACATGTTTAATACATGTGTTGTCCCATGAGTAAAACTCACCTCGACTGGCAGAGTGTGTAACTCTTTGCACAGTTGTGGCATTGCGACTCTTTGTGTCAGGTAGCACAGCGTCGCTCCATGCATAACTTACCAAGGTATAGCAGACGGCTTCCAGAGAAAAAAATTCTGAGGACTGATGGACGAATCCACCACTGATGATGTACCAACAATGGACAGACAATAAATGGCAGGATAACGGACAGACGATCCAAATTTGAGGTCGTGCAACGAGGCTATCGATTGATAATGACCTAAGCCGTTTCTACAAATTTAATTTTGTAGAGACAGTCTGAAGCTCATTTAATGATTTTTATGCATTAAATTAGTTGTAACAAAATAAACTCCACAACAAGTAGCTATCATGTAATTTACATGATAACTGACCTTTGCAGAGGTTGGCATCAATTCTCTCTTCAATGATTGGTAAGAAGTCATAGATTTCTGAGAAAGGAATGATAGTTTTCTGAGAAAGAAGACATAGTTTTCTGAGAAAGATAACATATTTTCTGTGAAACTAATATCTTTTACTTTGCCTACTTCCTTTGGTCAGGTCACGGTGCAAAGTACATGTAGATGTTCCAGGTGGAAGCTCATGGGGTATACCAAAAGAATATGGATAATTGGCCTGTGTCATTGCAATTTTTGTTTGAAAACATTTATGGATGGATTCATAGGTTGGCCAATGATATTGTTGATTGGCATGGGTGAGATGTTAACTTGGCTAGCTTTGCTGATCCTGGCTTCACTGGCGGTGGGCAACAACATGGTCTAGTTGTTAAAAACAGACTAAAACAAACTAATGTTAGTTGATTGTTGGGTGGAGGTGAAGGCGGCTGTTATTTTGTTTATTGGTGAAAAATTAGTAACTGCTGAGCTTAGCAAGACTAATAGTTTGTGGATAATTAGGTGATAACTAATATACGAGAGATAACTATCGTACAATACAGTCCTGTGTATTGAAAATACATTTGAGTAGCTCTTAGATAAGACCATTTGGGCTAAGGATCTGAGAGCGTATTTACATGCATCTCAAATACATATATGTCCGTACATGTTAGTACATGGAGAAGAGATGAGTGTTTCACTGTTTCTGGCAGGTATTTCAAAAACATCATCAATGTAATTTCGGCAGAATCCTTCCAAAAGTCAGGGGCATTCTCATTACACCTTGTCACAAATGTGAAGTTTACAAATACTGCAAAGACATGCTCCATTGTAGTACATTATTGGG
>JALLPD010000743.1:0-14505 GCA_036940065.1 Cyclotella cf. meneghiniana
AGGAGAAGGAGAAGGAGAAGGAGAAGGAGAAGGAGAAGGAGAAGGAGAAGAAGAATAAGAATAAGAATAAGAAGAAGAATAAGAAGAAGAATAAGAATAAGAAGAAGAAGAAGAATAAGAAAAAAAATATGAATAATAATAATAATAATAAGAAGAAGAAGTTGATGATGATGATGATGAAGAAGAAGTAATTCTTTCTGTGTACAACTAACCTTTTTCAAAAAAGCTGGATAAACAAAAATCAAATATACAAATTTGCAAAATGGGGTTTTAATCCACCTAAAATGCAAATGATATTATCACATTCCCACTTTGCATTATTTTCTCACTTTTCATTATTTCTCCCTCCCCTGCACTTACACGGTGTCAACCCCCTTTGCTCTCACTTCTGGTCTGTTCTCTGCTCTTTCCTCTGCCCCTCCTCAACTCTTGTCTCCAATGAGGAACAAGTAATTGTGGGACAATGTTGGAGAAAAGAAAGTTGGTCACTTGTTTGATGTAGATTTCGGAGAAGAGGTCATCGTATAATGCAAACGATCCAACATGCGGGAGATGAGGAGAAAGATACTTTTGTGTATTTGTGATCTGTGATTTTGTTCATGGATGACATGGGCTCTCATGGACCATTCCTACAAAATCTCAGAACACATATGCACAAATTTTGGTGGGAAGAAAAGGGAAAAATTGTGTTTGTGTATTTGGTATAAGTGAATTAGAGCTTCTGGAATGCTCCACTCATAATATGATGAAAGTAAGCCTCCTGCAATTCTGCTACAATAGCACTAATTCTGAACTTGGGAAAATGTGAGGGGAGGAGATAATGGAGCCTACCAAAAGCACAACACATAAATCACATCTGCATTTCCGTACATTTTTTGTGGATTGACACAAATATGTGAAATTTACACAAATTCGCTTGACGAGATGCCCTCATGGAGCAAAACACAAAACAAATCACATTACACATAATTTCTATTACCCTTTATTGTTGTTATGTCAAGAGACCTCGACATGTACCTAGAGCTATATCTACATCTACATACTTAGAAAATTAACTAGCGATGGCCGACGCAAATTAACTAGCAAAGACCAATGCAGTGGTGTGCTTCTAAACCGAGGCGGACTTCGATGCCAGTGGGGGCAAAGGTGAAGGTAGCGAAGAGGAACATGGTTGTGGAGGCTACGCTGCAATCGTCAGACAAGTCGAAAATGAGCTAAGATGGTGTATGTTTTTTTGACAGATGAATGACAGTTCCACAAGGGGGAAGTGGCTTGTATGGTAGTTAAGATGGGGGTAAAAGAAGTAGGTGTGACTCTGTGTTTTTGGAACATAGACACAGCCACTGTTTCGTAGTAGGTAGCGCATAACAAGAGTTCCAACTTGGGGCTGGAATAAACCGAGGGCTACGTGAATTGCTTCTTTGTTGGACAATCTGTAGTTTTTGGTTCCTTTTCGTCGTAGCAGAAATGAACCCTCAATATTAAAGTAGACGCAACTAGCTAAGCCCCACTGCGGTTTCCAAATCGTCTTGGCAGGCATTTACCATACTTAGGGCGTCACAAACCCAGTTGACACAAATTATCTTATGAGATTTTTTCGTGATTCACCTTGCAAGAAAATTATGGAAGATTATAGGTAATATTGTACATTTTTACTAGAGAATACTGTCTGTACCGAGATTTTTGTCTGATTTCCTTATTTATCTCCTCCAGTTTTCACTATGTGGATTCGGAAATCGTAGGATCATGGTTCTGTCAAATTAAGTAATCTCGCATCATTTTTTGATCTGTCAGCACTTTTCATCTCACACTCTCGGCGTACTAAACGTTGATCTCCACCCCAAGCACAGCCATCGGCTACTCTAGAACCACTATCAGACTATCCAATGAAGATCCATTCCTCGAAAAGCAGAACCAATCCCAGTGGACTCACCGTTGGCGCACTCGTCTTTGCTGGCTGTGCCTTTTATTCTGTGGTTATTTCGTTCATTGGCCTCTACATTTATTCCTTTACTAGCGATTTGAAGCGTGAACTCGCCGAGGCTAAGTTTGCCTTGTTGGATGTCACCGATGCCACAAAGCATGCGGTTGCGAACGAAAAGGCTCTAACTCATGCTGCGGAAGAAAATGCGGCTGCGGAGAATGCAGTCAAGCGACTTGGCAGTGCCAGCGGTACAACGACAAGTTACCAAATGTTACACGACGACGATTCTATCGACATCCTGCGCGAAATGGACGATTACATGAATCGTGATCGCCTCAAAAAGATTGCCGAAAAGTATCGCACTGAGTACGCGAACGCCCAACCGTTCCCTTCTCACGTTTTCGACGACATCTTCCCCCGTCGGATGCTCCTAAAGATTATGGAAGAACATCCCGAATCGGCCTTAGTCCAGGGCTGTCTCCCTGGCCCGACTAACGAAGCATGTGCAAAGGGCGAAGTGAAAGGCCAGCATTTAAATCCAGGATAGACAATGATAAGAACATGGGCTTTTTCACAAAACTGTTTATGGGATACATCAAATCTTCTGCGTTCATCAACTTTTTAGAAATATTGAGTGGTATTAAAGGCATCATTCCTGACCCGCATTACACCGGGGCGGGCTTGCACTTCACTGCATCGGGAGGGAAATTGGACATTCACGCCGATTTCAATACGTTGCTCACACACAAACTGGAGAGGAGGGTGAATTTATTGTTGTTTTTGAATGATGATTGGAAACCGGAGTACGGAGGACATCTGGAATTGTGGTCACGGGATATGAAACGGTGTGCACAGAAAGTTGCTCCGGTAAGTGTTTGTGCGGTTATTTATCCGCATTCATCTTAGAGATGCACGGTTGCACTAAACAAATTCCTTCCAAATTTATTAAAACAAAATTCAATCAGAGACTGGGCAGAATTGCCGTTTTTTCCACCACCGATTTCTCCTACCACGGTCATCCTCATGAACTGGCAGCACCTCCCGGCCGTGCTCGACGATCCATCGCCATGTATTATTACACGCCCGACCGTCCCAAGAATGAGTGTCGGAATCACAAATGCTCGTTCGAAAGCAATTTTACCATGTGGCATTCGACCATGTTTATGCAACCAAAGTGTGGGTCTGATTGCGAGGATGAGATGTGTAATCACCTGCCAGTGCCTAATCCTTATGCTCACTGATGAGTCTTGCCTGTATCAAGAGAGAGACTGTAATTTTAACTGTAACGAACTGTATATTGTTTTACCTGTGTTCATTCTCAAAGTAAAATTTCGCTGTGATAACACTCCATGTAACTTATTAATGCTCATGACCTAAACGATACCTTAGATGGTCGAAGGGAAAAGTGAGGCGAGAAGTATCTTCCGCTGTTGACACAAGACCATGCATAACTTGAACCGCGATTTTTATTGTTCTAAATGGATACTTCTTGGAATTCTATTATCATTCCACTCTCTCTCGTTATAACCAAGTACAGTGGCCGCATTTTGTTCTTCCAATGTCAGTTCTTCCCACGGCTTCTGCTCTAAAGGTATATCCTCATCACTATCCCACTCATCTTTGGAATACCCAAGTTTTTCAGCAGCCTCGCGGGCATTAGGCGGGAGGTCATCCCAGTACAAGTCATCAAACGGATGCGTGTCTTCCTCGTTCCAATTTCGTTCGTTGTAGCCAAGAACAATGGCGGCATTTTGTTCTTCCACTGTCAGCTCATTCCATGGCTTACCATCTAGTGGACCATCTTCATCATTATTCCACAGATCACGCGTATACCCTAATTTTTCGGCTGCCTCACACGCATTCAAAGGAAGATCGTCCCAGAACAGGTGATCAAAACGAGGTGTTGTCTCATTCCACATTCTTTCGTAATAGCCTAGAACATTGGCTGCATTTTGTTCCTCCGGTGTCAACTCGCTCCAAGGCTTACCATCCAATGGACCGTCTTCGTCGTTGTCCCACAAGTCACGCGTGTATCCTAGCTTTTCCGCGGCCTGGCGAGCATTCGCTGGAAGATCATCCCAGTAAATAGCATCAAACGGGAACGTATCAGAAGAGGAGGATGAACCTGCAGATGAGCTTGCGGATGAGTCCGACATGCCGCGGTTCTCGGAAAGTAGGTAAGAGATGATGCGGTGACTGGGGATGCCTTGAGCAAAAAATAATGCCAAGAGAGGTTATTTGGATGGACATCCATTTAGGTGTTGCGGGTAAATTTTCACTCGAACTCGGATCGGAGGAAGTGTTAGAATTCGAATCTTGTTTGAATCCTGCATATGGTACCAGTTTAAGTGGAATGAGCCAGCAACTAAACAATTTAATTCAAAATTGCATGTTTTGTATGAAGCAAGTATTTTTTGAGCTTGAACCTGACTAATTAATTTATTGAATCATGCTGGCCAACACGTCTAAGAAAGGGATTGGATTCTTGTAGGCAAGCTTTCTCTTTTTAAGCCGAACGGCTTAGTCATTTGGAAATGGCTCACTTTTAAAAGTAGTCTGTTTCTGTAAGAGAAAGCCGATTTACCAAGAAATGGCGTACTTTCAAAAAACGGCCTTCTCTTCAAAGTAAGCCGTTCACGAAAGAGTAAGCCTATTCACGTAGGAATCAGTATTTTTTCCACGAGAAAACTAAAGAGTAAGCTGATTTTTGAAAGTAAGCCGATTTGGCTAGAAATGGCTTACTCTTTGGAAAATGGCTTACTTTTAAGATTAAGCCGTTTGACACAGAGTAAGCCATTTT
This sequence comes from Cyclotella cf. meneghiniana, assembly GCA_036940065.1. Classification (NCBI taxonomy): domain Eukaryota; phylum Bacillariophyta; class Thalassiosirophyceae; order Thalassiosirales; family Thalassiosiraceae; genus Cyclotella; species Cyclotella cf. meneghiniana. Next base: position 4,725 of record JALLPD010000743.1, read on the forward strand.
AGGCCAAAACGGCTTACTCTTGGAAATCGGCTTACTTTTACCAAAGTAAGCCGATTTCCAAAATTAAGCCAGAGTGACATTTTTAGGCCATAATCTACTTAGTAGATATCAGTGACTTAAATTAGCTAAATTGAGTAAAGAATAAGCCAAAGAAAGGGCTCAGCAGGGAAAGTTGTTTCATTAAAACAGCTTGATTCCCTGACATCCCTAGCATACTAGAGGTCAAAAGGATATGAGTTAGCATGTTCCTCATCACTTAAAATCAACATAGCATTGTCAATCAGCTAGAGGGAAAGGCTATTGATTTTGTGATGTTTACCTTTGACTTGATGTAAGTGAATCATACCGCAAACTCAAAATCACAAATTGTGTTATACGTACACATTCGTACCAATAACATAAATTCACAAAACACAGACTTTTTCTCACCCCCTCTCTGCTGCTTGCCGTCAACTTTTTCCTCTCTGTCTGATAGTTTTAAGGCCATCCCCGCTTACTGCCTTACTTCTCTCCTAGGAAGTTTTGATCTCTTTCATGTCATGATGCGCTTCACCTCTGAAGCAATGTTTTTGGTTATGGCCATCATACTGGAACAAGATTTATATGATCATTTGCGCTATAAAAATGGTTTTATAATCAATGATGCCAACGTCAGATCCCCTGATGCGCATTGTTACTTCCAAAACATAGTGCATGGCAACATGCATATAATTTCAGAAACAATCACCATGATCACACTTACTGGGTTAGAATGTGCCACATTCAAATGTATTTTGCATGACTTTGAATATTACTTCGATAACTACTCACCATATTCAAAGGATGGGATGATTTTTCCTATGCTAAAAGTCGACATTGCAAAGAACAACCAAGACTAGCGATGGCATCTGATGCTCTAGGCTTAGTCTTACTCATAGTTCAACATTTGTTTTAGAAGTCATGTTTGGTATGACACAGACCTGTGTTTCTGATTATTTGATGTTTTCTATTATTATTCTCATCTCTGTCTTGCATCAGAAGGATGATGCAAAAATTCGACAGCCCAGTGTTGAGAAAATTCAACACTATCAAAATTCAATTGGTGAAGAACATCCTGGCCTTGCAGGCATTTGGTGATCTATGGATGACATGAAGTTGATGATAGAATGATCTAGCAATGATGATGAACAAAATTGTCATTACAATGGATGGACCTGTGGCCGTTATGTGAAGTCAGTTCTAGTTTTCTGTACGAATGGAACAATTCCCATCTGTTGTTATAGCATCCCTGGTACTGCCAAAGACATGGTTGCTATTGATGTAAGCATTTATAAAAAATGGAGAATACATTCAATTCTTTTGGTGGGCACTGCGTTTTTGATTTGGCTCTTGCATGTAACACTTACCCATTTCCGTCAAATCTGAAAAACATCAGTTGATATGATGTTGAATGAGATGAATCTTGCAAAGGAAGCCACATCAATGTGCCAATCAGCTGAATAGGGTATATGGACATTCCAATCTTCATTCCCTCACATCACAGATCATATAGAATTTGAATCCATTGGCCAGTGAAAGATTATGATGAAAGTGATGATCCTTTTATTTAATTTACGTGCAAGAGGGAGGGATCAATCAAATTCTTAATGTTTACATGATGAAAAATTTTAATAGCTATCTTAAAATAACTGCACCATATGCTTTTTGGGAATTTCATTTAATTCTCATTATGATGTTGTCCAAATTAACTAATTCAAAAATTGAAAAACCTAACGATCTGTGGAATAGTCATCTCTTTGCTTACTTTTTTGCCCTCCATTGACCATGCTTGTCATGAACATTTGCATCATGGTCATCATCCTCCGCTCCCTCTTTTTTTCTGCCTCTTCTCTCCAAGGTCTGTATCTGTCTTCTGCCTCTTCTTGTTTTCCTTCGTCTCCTTCCTTTCCTCATAATGCCTTTGTTTGATCTGATTCTCTGCATCTGCACACATATATGAATTGCACCAGCTCATGCTTGGCCTCTGAACAACTGGAGTGAATTCTCCAATGTTGCCTTCTTCAGCATTTTTGGCTGCATATTTGGTGTTTTTACCATCCTGAGGAGCTACTTTGTCTGGGCCAATCCCCCCCATTGCAGGAAGTTTGTGGACTGGGATGGGCACGGGGAATTCAGGTTCTAGGTTGTCCTCTCCTTCAGAGATATCCATTCTCTCCCTGATAAGATGAAAGATACAAATTGCTCTGTGTAAAGGGGGGGACAATGGGGAAATCTTTTAACTTACATCTTGGACTATCCAGAGGGTATCCAGGATAGTTTTTGATGTGACACTGTGCCACATCCTCCCATTCATTATGACCTCGTGGGAGAACCTCCTCTATGATGTCAAGAAGAGCTTGTAGCTTGGCGTCCATGTAATCCAGGCCTCTTGACATTTTAAAGTGGGAAAGAACATAGAAATTACGTTAAAATATGTTTTATGTTTTGTGATTTGCTCCATGAAAGGTGCTCACAAAGCAGGTTTGTGTAAACACACATATTTGGGCCAATTTTACACAAATAAGTGTATCTATGCAAATGTGATTTATGATTTTGAGTTTTCAGTATGCTCCAGTGTTAAGTCAAAATACTATCTAACTATATTTCTTGTACCAAACACATCCAAGGTGTTCTTCAAGTGACACTCAGGTATCTCAAAATAGACGGTTCTTATTTTCATTTTCTTGTGCTACTGCATGCATGAATGGGGAATGCACAAAAACTGGGAATTTTGTGTAGCATTTGAACTATATTTTCTTGCCCAATCATCATAAGACAATCAAATACCATTAGTGAGCTTTACTTCATATTCGATTTAACAGCTTACATCATACCTTTTTCTTATTAAAGGTAATTTTGATTTGTTTTTTCTGCACTCTCACAACATAAATCAAAACATGCTAGCTGAGACATCTGTCATCAAGCAACAAATATGTACACTCATTCTTGTCCATCTGTGCTCTCATTTTCCATCAAGCAACAAATATGAACATTCAGTCTTGTCTATCTTTGCTCTGTATCAAGTACACAAAACTAATGCTAGTATTGTACTGATTTCAGAAAGCATTTAAAATAAAACATGACAAGTTAATATCTAGATAGTCCCAAGAGCAATATCTAAAGTAAATGAATGTCAAATAATACTGCCCTTAGTTATTTACCACAAGTGTAGTTATGTTTTTATCAACAGGAATGCTGAATCCCACATCATCATACAATGATCTTGACAAGTTGTCATCAAAAGAATACATGTTAAATATCAACCAAAGCAATCGTATCAAACTACTAATGTTAAAATTGAGACAATTAAAAGTTGATGACCATGCAGCAAATATACAATGCATTGCACTGTTTTAAGATGGCCGCATCCAAATTAAAATCATATATCTCAATATTACAAGATAGAAACCAATAAAACAAATAAACAAAAAAGGGAAAAGGGAAAAAAATGTCAGAGCTTTATAACTATGTCGAGGGTAGTTGCAACCAACCACAGAGAGAAAAAGCCAGGTTATCAAAACAATCATCCCAATCTCAGCAAGCTGACATCAATACACTAAGCCTGCAGCATTGAATGTCACATTAGCTAATGAAAAGAAGGGCTGCTGTTAAAGCATAATCAAACTCAAATATGTACCATGGGGAAAATCTTCCCTGTATTGGCTGCTCAAGAATCACAACAACAGAAAGCTAATATTGGAATCAGCATGATGCTTTGGTTGGTGGCCTAGAGCTATCAAAGACAAAGTGATAACATCCATTGTATAACCTTTGAACACTGAGGTAGGAGGAACATATGGTTGCAACCAAGTTAACAAATTGATAATGGGTCATTGAAACCATGTTAAATGATGCTGGGTACCTACCACTAAATTGTATGAAACTGCCACCTACCACTCTCCAAAACCATACCACTGAACTCAACTTGATGCTTTGAAACAGAGCAAAGATGTAAGGCAGACCTAGTTCAACAAAAACACAACAAAGAATTGAATACTATCAGACTGGTCATGGCAAAGTTACTCAACATGATTGCAGAAAATGATGGAGTCATCATAAGGAGCTTTGAGAAATGCAGGGTTGAAATGTTTCATGAACTTATCTTGCTTGAATTGTCATACTTCATGTGGGCTCATTATTCCAATGTATTATTGAAAAATGTCTGCAAGCAGCAAAGGAAAGGTAGACAATCCAAAGCATGCATTCAAAGATAATTCAATAGTAGACAAGAATTGCATATTCACAGCATACATGGGCAGACACAAACCAAACAAACACTAATCACTGCAATTAACAATAACAACAATAACAACAACAACAACAACAACAACAACAACAACAACAACAACAACAACAACAACAAATTCAAATGACTCAACGAGTGAAATATAGTATTATTGAAAAAGGATGTTCCAATCAACAGCAGAAAGTTAGACATGCAATCAAAAATATTTCAACAGGCCAAAATGAGACCTTCTAGTAAAGCTGACAAAAGGGAGATTAAAAAGGTTATCAAATAGGCCCATTGAAGAAGCAGCAAAGAGAATCATTAGGCTATTCAATTTGCCATAAACATCTTGCAATGGTTGCTGCTTACATGATTGTTGTGAATCCCACAAAAAGTTATCTAACTTGTCTGGATGACACAAAGGCTTTTTTGTCTCCAGAAACTAAGTTCTCTGTGTTGAGAACCACGCTTCCCACATGTGAAGATGTATGCCAGTACCATGATACCAATCATGGTGCATTGGTGAAAAGTAGTTAAGTTAGGACCTGTTGCTTCATTGTTGATCACATATAGCATGAAAACAAACAAAAGAGAGAAATGCAAGCAGCAACTCAATTTTTGTGTACATTACAAGTAGAAGCAATCAAAATACAAATCCAAGGCACAAGTAATGTGTATTCCAGTCACATAGGCCATACACTGCCGCTGGACTTTATCCAAACAGTAATGTTGTATTGACTTAAGACAAAGGGCACAACAATGGAGGCAATTTCATGCTCAACAATGATGACATTATTCATGTCCAATCAAGCATAAAACAACAGCCTTGTCATCTTTTTGACATTTCACACATAACTTGTCTACCTTTTTGAGAAGGGTTATGATGTCGCCATACAGCCATCCATGACGGGCTTTTAATCTTTCATTGGAGTGTTTGCTTGATTGTTGTGTGTTAAGCTACTATTTTGTTGGAGGTTGGTTGGTGCTTGTGCCCATACTGTTAGTTTGCCATAGTGATGGTGCAAAGATGAACGTTCCATAGGGATGGCATGAAGGCAAATGGTTTCACTTAGAAAAGTCACAGGATGCCTTTGTAATGTTTGTAATGCTGGCAATGCTTGCTTTGCTGGTGACATACTATTGTGCTGTTGGGGGGAGAACCTGTGTGATTTGAGGGGAGAAGGATCCATTGGGTATTTAAATCTATGCATTCCTACATAACAAACAGTTCAAATCAACTGGGAAATTACCAGATATGCAGTCTGTAGTGTGATGCATCTACAAGACTGCATCCAAAGAGCAAATGATAAATAGGTCATATCAATAACAAAACAGACATGGGTGTCTACAATCTATGTTATAATATATTCTTATTCCAACAACCATGTCTGATAATGCTAACACACATTTTATATGTTTGCAGTTGTAATAATATGCATGATGTGGAGCAACACATATCTTGATTATGCCTCATATACTCCAAGTGGAGCCTTCTTAAAAGTGAAAATTCCCCTCAATCTATTTATCTCTAGTGCCGAATCAAAGAAAGCTTACCAAGGAACAGCCTAAACTGATTCTAACATTTTCTAAACAGCATCCTAAATCAAGTCCCTCAAAACTACTCCTGTGGGTAGTTTCACAGTAATCATTTTTCTACCCATAATTATTATTCATCCTCCAATGCAGTACCATGTAAAAATAAAATACAAAAGCAATCATCCACATAGTGGGATGTTTCCTGCAACCTGCCATCTTTGCCTTTTATGCCGATGGCAATTCAGCTTTGACATAGGTACAGAGGCATATGACAATATGTTCTTGTTGCATAATTCATGTTTATGTGCCCTTTGTTGCATGGCAAAAGATCAGACAGATGATATCTCTATTAAACTAGCATGGCCTTGTTTGTCTCTTCTGACATGTGTAGATTGGGGAAGGAGAGAGAGGAGAAAACATCTTGGTTTGCACAACTTGTTGCCCATTCACTGATCAAATGTTGATGCAACATAGATAAGGACATGTCAAGGGCATGGGGATGAGCATCATTCCACTGCCTGAAGCTGGTTTCATACTGCTTCCAGCTTCATGGGGGGGGTGGAGAGGCTGGTGAATGGGAAGACACAGGTGGCTTTGGATGGATCCATGGTGAGATAACATGTAGTGTTTGATGCCATTGTTGAAGTTGTTGTGAGAGAGGTAATAAAACAATGTTTTATTGTGCACTTGATATAGAGCATAAAAGCATTTAAAGGCCAGAGCTGGAGGAAGAGCTGTGTAATTTTTTCAGCATACCTTTGAATCATTGCTTACATAGGAAAATTATCTACTCCATTGTAGTATTCTAGGGTAGACCTAAAGTTAGCCTTAATTCTTTAGGACGTGCAAGACATCTCCCAATAAATGACAAGGGCCCAAGAATTGGTTCACTACCCAGAAATACCATTTGGGACAAAATGCTTTATGTCATTAACTAATGACATAAGAGACATACTAGAGGCATGTAGAGACCTACACAAGCATCTCATTGTGCCATTAGTACAAATGTACTACGACTGTTTAGAATCCAACACAGTTTTGTTTTTTATTCTAATATTTTAGAAACAAACATATAAATTTATATAAATCTTCTTGCCAAGGCTTCAGCCGTCCCTTCAAAATAATAATTTGTACAAACAGCTTAGGTCAAGCAGTTTATTTTTTTTGACATTCTTCCCAGTGGTGATAGTTAGTCTTGGAGATTGTTTTGGATGCAACAGAATCATCAGTGATAGTTTTACCTTTGCAAGCTAGTATATAACATAAGGCAGAGATCAGAGCTCAAACAACACATGCATTTTTATTTGGCAGCCCACTTTTATCTGCACATTTGTGGGTTAGACACTATCATAGAGTCTTGTTGTGGGGATGGTGACAGAGTGGACTGTAGCAGCATAGGTTTTGTGCTCTGATTTGTAAAAGGGTACAGAGTGTCAGTATTAAGCTAGGCCATGAGTTTGTCTGAGACAAAGAAGAAAGGAATCAGAGCACACATCGATTCAACATTCTGTTAGTATTTACACAATCTCAAGTCAACAGGTCCAGAGTTGTAAGCATTGCAGCAGAAGAAACCATTCTAATGTAAGTTGTGACAACAAATTATGGTGCAGATACTTGTGGGACAAATGCTAACAGGGTTTTCATGTTTTGTGACTCTTTGTAACATGCTCTGAGCTTTTAGTTCCACTAATCCAGTCACAAAGGTGCCACACAAATACATAACAAAAGGATTGGATCGACAAATATTGTTTCAGTGATGATTCATGGGGGTAAGAATAAGACCTGTGAAGATACAATGCACGACAAGTCTTCGTGTATTGAGGTAACATATTTACTTCAGGGTTGCCAAAAGGCTTGTGTGAATGTACAAGGTGTGCTTGAGTACAAGCATCATCTCATAGAAGATGCCAAGCCGTTCCAATATCTCAATCTGCATCTGTAATTTTTCTTAAGAAATAGAGATGGGAAAATGGATTTTCTAGAAAAGTTATGAAATAAATGACTGCCTGGCTTCTATCAACAACCACAATAATATCAAGAGCACCCGAATTTGATTCTCGGACCAGAGAGCAAGTCCTGATAAAATCCAGTGCTGGGAATAATAACATAACAATTTTATACAAATAAAAGATGCTGCAGTACAGATAAGCTGAGATATGCCAAGTGCGAATCAAAATCCAATTTCATTCTTCACGGCGTATTTTGATTTTCTTCTGAAAGATCGTTCATTTGGAAGGCTTGTCCTCTGGGTCTGCCAATGAAAAGAAGTGTAAGTAAAAAACTCAGTTATTTGCAAAATTCAGGACAGATTGACAATGCACACCCAGCAATCTACAAAAAGCAACTCACAATCAAACGCATCGGTAATCCCCAAAATCTTGAGCGCTTCTTTCTTTGCCATCCCCCTTTTCTTGACCAAATAATCTTTACACGAAAAAATATTATCCGTCCAGCGATTCGCCGCCTCCGTAACCAACTTCAACTCCTGCTCCAAATCGGCAATAGCTTGCGGATCGTTCTGTTTCAGTTTACTCAATTCCTCTTCAGCGGCTAGTTTGGCCTTGCTCAGTTCTTCTTTGCGCGCCATCTTCTTGGCCCGTTCTCCACTCTCATCGTCCTCTCTCCCCCTCTTGGCATCGGCCAATTTGGCCTCAGCCTCCTTGAGTTGCGATTCTAGAGCGGTGATGGAACGCAGGATTTGTTCGTGTTGGAGTTGTGCGAGGCGATCTTTCTTGGAGGGGAAGGACCAGAAATAGTTTGAGCCGCCGATTTTTTCTTTGTCGACCAGAGAGTCGTCAATGAGGGATTGGTTGATGTCGGCAATTCTGAGGGGAGCATAGAGAGCGGTATTTGTAAATGGAATAAACAGAAATTGTTCGACCGACAATAAAATTAGAGTCGTCTCAATGCGATTGGTCGTTCGAAATATTTGAACTCGAACGAAAAAGGAGATACATTAAAATAGTCACGGACGATCGCAGAGCAAAGACGACAAAGCTGAACTCACGTATTAGCATTCACGCCGGCCTTACTCGCAAGCGCCACAATCTCTTTCTCTGTGAAAACTTCCTTCGATTGGTGATAAATTTTGAGAATTGTCTGTCGCTTTTCTTCAGCGGACATGCGTTTCGTGGAGCCGGCCATGATTGCTTTCGATGTTGACGACTTTGTTTGCCTGGAGGGTGGAGGTTGTCAGTGTCGCTAGGTAGGTTGGTTTACGCCGAGATGAAGGAGCGATAAAATGGAATGATCCACTTCTTTCAGGACGCCATGGTACCATACCATATTTGATGGCGCGACGGAAGCCAACCGTACCGTACAGCTTACTGTATCATAGTATGGTACTTATTGTACGTACTCCCCACTGTGGTAGCACATAACGATTAGAAAATGGCGCGAAGTTGTCCTTGTGTATCCATCCTAGGTATGGTACCATAGAATTGGTATGGTAATCATAATGTGGATTTTGTCCAGTGAAGAAAGCGGACGAAAAGAAAGGCGTAGTATGGTATGGTACGTAGAGGAGAAGAAAAGGAAAGGAAAAAAAATAGTAGAGCGTACCTAAGGTGGTGTCCATACCATAGAAAAAAATGCTGTAGGAGTCTATTTTCTGACCCCTTCTGTGGGTTATGAGCCCAAAGCGGTACCATAGTTCGTCAAAACCATAGAAGCACAATTGGAACACAAAAATCCGGCTCCTCTCTCCCTCTTATCGCAAGCATGACCATGGTAGCTCAATTGGTAGAGCATCCATCTGGAAATTGGAAGGTTCTGCTTTTGGATCCTAGCTGTGCCCTGCTTTCATTGGTTGAGTTTCTTCAGTGTAATGCCTCCTCATTTTCACCCCCACTTAAAGAAAACAATACGGGAAGGATTGGACACATAGGGGGCGACGCCTGAGGTGGCTATTGTGGTGTTTTGATTGCTGGTGGTCGCCATGGTTGGGGGGTCGGAATTTTTAAGGAGGGGGGTCGGAATTTTTGAGGAGGGAGGTCTGAT
>JALLPD010000744.1:0-13149 GCA_036940065.1 Cyclotella cf. meneghiniana
TTTCAGTTCCCGTGCAAATCAGTAGGTTACATTTTAGGTTGAACGCCCTTAAATGTCCCGATATTGCAAAATGTATGGGGTACCATTGACATGATGTATCAGTACATTTTGAGATATAGGTACATTTTGCAAGATCCATCACGAAAAGTACCGATCTTGCAAAATGAACCGATTTCTCTTTTCTCGTGGAAATCGTACGAATTCCTACTCTCAGTCGTACCGCTCTTGCATATTGCATTTTGTGTAAACGTACATTTTGAAATATCGGTACATTTTGAAAGATCAGTACTAAAATGTAACCATCTTGCAAAATGTAATATTTTACGTGAAAATGCTATATAAATATTATTATGAATTTTTTGTATGAGTATTACCTAGTATTGTAACAAAGTACATCTTTTCCCTTAAGTTCGCAACACAACCCGCTTAGATTCCGGAACTTTGCTTACAATCCCGAATCCCACAATGGAAAGCGGAGGAAGGAGGGAATCGCCAAATTCATGGATTGTCATTCGCATAGGAATCAGTATATCACCAAAAAACGGTTCCTGCAGAACCCTGAAAAAGTGAAATGGGACAGATTTTTCAACGACACCGTGTTCGATGGAGTCTATCGCCTTGAAATGTAAGTGAGACTACAGAAGAGATGGATCCGCAAGAGTTACACCACACGGAGAGTCGCGACATCTCTCCCATGAACGGACGCATGGGTGATTGAAGCAGTAGAATTAAACTTTTCTCACGCTTACCCGTAAACTGACTTCGAACTGTGGCAGCTATTTTGTAGGGTGAGTGAAGTGCTGCACAAAATCGTCGTCGCGGCAACGGCTAACCGAGACAGGCTCTTCCTAGAATGGTGTGTTGTACATGTTTTTGGCTCTGTACTGTGGGTTCGGGGAAGACCATTGCAGCTCGTGACATTTCACTCTCCTCGATTGCTTTATTAGATCCGTTGCGTTGTGGGATGATGTTTATTTTTCGCGAGAAGCGACTCAGCTATGATGGAATTCTAACTAGAATTGATCACTCGTGGTCTTTTTTTCGATGCTGTACTTGGTTACATTCATTTTGGTCTCCTTCTCAGTGCAAATAACACCACGGCAATCCACAACAAGAACAACGAATGACAGACCTAGACAGTGAAGTGTATCATAGACGGATTTCAGCAACAACAGTTGCTTCTCCAGAGTTGCGTACAAAGGCAAAGTCCGTCAACATGCGTCGACTGCATCCACGGGCCTTCGTGATAATTGCTCTACTTTTTTACACCACAACAAAATCATTTTATCGCACGGATGCATTCGCTATGCCATCTACGCACTGTGCCATTAGCATTGGCAACAAGTCCTCCTCAGAAAAGAGACACATTCCATCGCACAGGAAAATCAATTCTCGGAACATTCTTTTCGTCTCCAACGAACCTCCTTCCCCACCCGAATTTTTCAAGGGTAGGCCGAGCACTCCGGGTTTCAAACCAGGACAATTTGAGAAACTCACCTCTTGGGCGATGTCACAAGACTCGAATCGGCCGATTGTTACAGAATACGACCCGGACGGGCTGTGGCTTTGGACGCAGTGGAAAGGCACGATTCGAGAGATGACATATACAAATGTTGTCATCGCTTTGCTGTGGGCTTTGGTGGTGGATCTGTATGCCTATCAGCATTATACAGTGTATCTGATTGCTACTGCGGCGGTGAATGGGGGAGATGTGGCCAGTTTGTTAGATAGTTTGACATGGACTTCGTTTGAAATCCCACACAGCACAGATCCGATTATCGAGGCTTTTCAAAATCTGAACAGTCTTTGGGAGTATCAACTGTCGTTAACGACCTTTACGTTGTCGTTTTTTGTTAATCACGCCTACTCTCATTGGAGGTTAACGTACTTTTGTACTCGTGCCATTCAAGGAAGGGTGAATGATTTGTGTATGCTTGTGACTTTGGGCGCGGCGCGATCCAAATCCTATGGAGAAGTAGACGGCGTTACGGGCTACCAAACAAAAGCAGTCAATGGAGATGGAACTGACGGAAGCGATAAGGATGCCAAGAAGCTTGTGCAGGATATCACTAGATTGTTGCGAATGAGCCATACTCTGTTTTGGGCCGCCACACCAACTCGATCTGATGGTATGGGTGACTTGCATTTAACAGAGGGCGGGATTCTTGGCGATGACTTGCCCAAAAATTTTGACCCATCTCAATTTGGCCCAATGCTGCTGAGCCGTCAGGGGTTGGAAATGCTTGTGAAGTATGGGCAGCTTACCCAGCGCGAGAAAGAGGGACTTGTTGCGTGTGGATTGCCTCCATCGCAGTATCCATATGTTCTGTTGGAATGGGCAGGACTGCGTGCCATAGATGGGATGGAAAAAGGAGAGCTCCGTGGGGGTCCTGGCATGGAAGAAAATATATTGAGGCAACTTTCTTTACTTCGAGGTGAATACTTCAACATCGGAGATTACAATGCAGGTCGAATGCCGATGGCTTATGTGCAAGTAATGGAGGTGTTGGTGGATACTCTTAACTTCCTTGCTCCGCTTGCACTGTACACAAAGATGGGAACATTCAACATCATATCAACAGGACTTCTTACTTTATTCTTTAAAGGATTGCTTGAGCTGTCGAAATCTTTCCTGGATCCATTTGGAAGAGAGGGATACAGTGCCCACAACATTAGAGTAGATGTCTTGGTCTCTGAATTGAATTTCGGGGCGTCGAGCAGATGGATTGATGCCGGTGACGCTTTGCCATCAGAAATAACAGTAAAAAGTGAAGTACAATCAAATCGCGAATTTGGTGAGCAACCTGCACTCGATGTTTTGAAGTATGCCAAAGTCAATGGAGAGGATCCCCTGATTTCTGATTTCAATCCAGTGGAAGGTGGTGTTAGTCAGCTGGATTCAGATATCGCAGATGAAGAAATCGTGGTAAAATTCGATCTTAACCAAAACGATATTGGATGAAATGCAAATGTCAGTTCAAGTACTGTCAACATGATTGGTATTATGACGCAACAAGGCTTCTCTAGAATGCCCTCAATATCGACATATATAGAGCGCCATTCGATGATGCATCGAAAGTCGTCGAAGATACAACCCTTGAAAAACTGTATTTTGACCTGACTCAACATTTGGAATGGATGGACCAATTGGTGAACCGAAAGAGATCACTAAGTTCAAAGAAGACACGATATTGAACAAGCACATCATGGATTATCTCTATGTTGAACAGTTTAGGCAAAATAAAGTTAACATTGCGAAGATCGCTGTTTCATCTAAGATCCCTTAAATTCAACATCAGGCCTGAATAATAGCAAACTACTCCGTCATCCTACATGTAGCATTGCAAGTGAACGAACAATTCACTGACTAACTATGTTGACGGCTTCAGGCATCTCATTGCACACACTCTCCACAGCTTTGCTCGTATTTTGTGCATTGCCTTAAGCAAAGGCCTCTTGATTCCAAACATCTAATTAGAGGTTTATGACATTGCAGCTTTGTTCGTCATTAATGAGCCATATGGTATTGACCGCAGTAACTTTGGTGAACTTGTCACAAATGTTTTGGAACTCTTCCTTCATCATATCCTTTGGCGTGCACTCGAAACAGTCAGATGCATCGTCACTGAGGAGTAAGGTCATTGCAGATCCACATCCTTTTTCAAAGATCATCTTGCAGTCACTTGGGATGGTGCAGTTGTTGTTGATGGTCTTGGCAATACCACAAGTGAAGTCATTGTCTCATGCATCAGGATCACTGATTTTATTCACACCAAAAATGAAGAGACAGAGCAAGTATTAATTGATGAGTTAGAAAGGGTTGGGGTCCTTAAGTTTGCAGTACATCAGTGAATCAATTTATGTTGGACCATCCAAAACTTGTCACCATGCAAAAGCCCAGGTGTGGATCTATCCTGAGAAGCATTGATGAGATCACGGATATATCCATGAGCCATGAGTTGTTTGAGGCGACAACCACCCTCCATGACATAGCTCTTGTTGGTCACAGCATCGCCAGTAAAATGATCAATAAAGTCTTTAAACAATAGAGATTAAATTTGACGCAAGAGATGTTGTGCACTAGACTACCTCCTTTCTTCATAGTGCGGATTTGCTGGTGCATTTCTTACTCTGAAATTCTTGAAGAGACTTCTTTGGTGCTTTCCAAAGGCAACAGGTCCCATCACCATCTGCTGAGTTGAATGTTAGAAGGCATCGATTCCCTTCCCAATCAGGATTCTGCAAAGCCTTATCAATGGTCATACCCTTGTCGGCATAAAGTTTTGTGAACTGAGCGAAGAAACCAGCCTTTTTGTGACAAAATGAAGAAGAAACAATATTTCTTGAGCTAGTCTCATATTCTTCGGTGTAAATTACAAGATGCATGACTTACCCATCCCTCCTTATCTTTTACAGAGTGTTTGACAAAGCAGTAGTAGTAAAAATCAGCCATGTTGCTCAATGATTATTCATATACCTGTGAAAGTTGTGTTGTAGTCAACCTTCTTGGTGCATTTGACAGAAAATATGGAAACAGAAATAATTGAATGAGACAGCTTATAAGAGATCTCCTCGGTGACAGATCATGTGAGGGATCATAAAAGAGACGCAAAGATTCACACAATCCAATACTACACATCTTGTTCCGTGGCAGCTAATGTTCTGGTTGCACTGAAAAATCCAAGACAAGGTACATTTAAAAGTCCCATGATTGCCTTCAGGGTGAAACAAGCACCAAAAATGTTGTTTATGGATGATGCCTGAAATATCTAAAAGGATGATATTGTGCAATAATATGCCTCCCTTCTGTAGGACACTTGCACACCAATGTAGCAGTGACAGGGAATCACAACTCACAATGGGTAAAAGTAAAAGAACCACATCTGGTTGCACATCCCAACCATTTTATATTTTTTATCCTTCAACTTATTATGAAATGTCTGGTACCATACAATTCTATGCCATACCACCAATCAAAAAATAATCATGCTTGAGTTACCATGATTCATCAAAGATTTTTCAAGCATGGGGAAATTCCCTTGCTTTGAATGATGATGACCACCGTTGTCGTGCAATTTCCTTGTCTAGATTCTCCTGTCTTTCTTACCCTATATTTGGACATTGACATATTATCATACCATACCACAAGGGGTTAAGGGAACTACATTTATTTTTTAGTTTTTTTTCAGAATAGTAAGAGTGGTACAATACAATCCATATTTTACCTCTACCGTAAAGAATGGTGCAATAGACACACCAAATGTCCTGAGATATTGTAAAGTATGTATATTGCTCTGCTCTCTTGCAAATTTAAAGCATGTGAAATGAAGACGTCTATACAAAAAAATAATGATAGATATGACAGTACTTCTATCATTTTCTTATGCCCCCTCTTTTTTGCGTCAATTTCACTCATTGATTCTGGCAAGATGTCAAGTTCCCAACGCGCATATTGAATTGAACCATGAAATGCAATGTGTGGTGAGTCAATCCACAACTAGCCACAACTTTTAAACCAAGAGGAACTATGGGGAGCCCAGCATATGGGCAGATTGGTCTGCAAAAGGTGAATGTATTCACTGTGCATTTAGGTTAAAAAGAGGGGTTCAAGGGCTCAAAAACAGAAATCTCCATAAAAATAGTGAAATTCTGTAAAGTGTGTCCATTGCTAGGGTGTGTCTATTGCACCGACATCTATTATTATCTGATCATATGTGTACAATACACCAGTTTCTTTGTCTATGCCTTCATTAGGATGCTTTGAAAGTGTGGCATGTGTCATGAAGCAGTGTTGTGTTCAACGGTACAATACATTACAAAATATACAAACGTTTACATACAATACCATCACCATGGTGAGCACAGTCATGATAGGACAACTATCAATGCAAACAGAATTTTAACTGAACAGGACCATTCGGTATCAATGTACTCCAGTGATTGGAACGAATCACCATCACGAACCATAGTATAAGTAGGTATGATGTGGTACCATACCATACAATACCATACCATGTGTTCATCTGCGTATGCCTGGCTCAACTATTATATGACACGGTGATGGCGAGTCCAGATGTGCAGCTGGCACAAGAGACGGGACCAGAATTTCAATTACCTTTAATGCCAAAGTGAAAAGCCAATCTCCAAAAAAAGCCAATCTCCCAAAAGAAAACCAGATTCCTTATCAATTTCATGTAGGAATAGTAGAGAAAGTTGAAAAGCCAAAAGAAACTAACCTCCCAAAAGATAACCAATCCCCAATTTATTTGCTGCCTTCAATAGGTATTTAAATTACTTAAGCCTTTTGGGAATATTCCAGACTTTCATGAGACCATGTCGCAAGGATTATATCAGATTCTTATAAGAATTGATGTAAACTAATCATCTAGAATGTGAAATCATAGTTTAGCCATGATTGAATATATATTGATGTTAGATTATTAAATCTTTTCTAGCCCCAAGATTTTTCGAAATCATCCACTATAGATCTAAAAGAACTTGACAATCAATTTTGACATTTGATTGTAATCTATTTAGTGTCTAATGGTGGAAGATTGGCTTTCATTTAGTTTTCTAAATTAGATTTAGATGGTATCCATTCTTTGTAAACCATCGCCAACCAGTCTTGCATAAATAATATATTATTATTTGTTGTAAGACATGTAATAAAAAATAATGTCGCATGGTATGGTACGGTACATATTACTCCATTGATTATTGTTTAGACATCTTTTAGCTCAAAATCAATTTTCCTGGCAATCCCTGAACCCCTAACACACAATACCATACCATACTAAACAATACCATCTTTGAAAATATTTTTGTACAATACTTATGGTATTGTATTGTATGTATCATACCCTCTTAGTTCCTAGAGGACCAGTGGTATCAACCCAGGTAGAAAATCATGACCGGGGTATAATGCATATCACCTTACCACCAATGGTCTTCTAAGTTGTACTAGTTGTAGGGCAAATATTGATGACCGTGGTCATCGCTGTAAGTGTCTACCACCACGATCATCTTACCAACATAACCACAGTGGTATGTGTAGCAGAAATTCCGTATATGTGCAAAATTTCATATATCTTCATGTCTGAATCTTTGTGTCTACATGTATAGTACATCCCGACATCCCACCAGCTCATAATACAGATCTCCCTCAGCATGCAATACATTTACCCACTTCACCCATGTACGGACATGACATATTTGATTGGACATGAGGAAAGCCAACACTGATGGGTGGGCACAAGATAGAGGGCCCAAGGTCATTATTGGCAAAAGAATTAGGAAGAAGAATTCCAAGTACAATGATCCTGATCCTGATAATGATGAAGATCCTCCATCTATCAAGGAACCTGGATCTAAGACCAGCATCAAGGAAAAACAACAATCTGCTCTGACTTCCATGCAACCACTACCTCCTTTATTGACTGTCCCTATCAACTCTTGTATCAATGCTACTGTTGAGAAAGATGATATTTGACACCAGAAATGGCTTCAACTGTAATACCTGCTGCCACAACATCTACCGGTGCCATTGATTCCAATATGGATGTACTGGAGCAATACGACAAAATCAATGAAGACAATAAGCCATCTAACCCAAAACCGAGTTTTGTGCCTTGCAAAGCTTCTAGAGGTGTGAAGAAGGCTGAGGTATCATCAAAGAATTCCAATGCCAAGGTGACAAAACAGAGGAAAGTTGCCGTAATGAACTGGAGCAATGAGCTGCTAAGTCACCCTAACATTACCAAGTGATGGGCAAAACCTTGTTCAAATGGTCATTCAGTGTATTGTGATGTGTGTAAAAAGACATTGGATATGAAACGTCAGTTTGATGAATATAACTGTAATGTGCATATCATCAATAAGCAACATTCTAGTAATACAGCTGCTAGGGAAAATCACAATTGGAGAGTCAAGGCTGGTGCTGACAAGTAAGTTCTATTAGGCATTCAATATTATGCCCTGTTGAAATTGTGGCACATTCCTATGTGACCATAAACTTCTTCATAGGAATATCAAACATTTAGAGCAGTCGTCTTTGATTGGTTTGGGCTTTACTGTAAAGAAAAAGACTTCCAAGGATTTCAGTTTACATAAATCTTCCTCTTCACTCAATGATGCCACCATCAAAGTTACATCCAAGGTAGTTGCTCTGAAGCCCAAGATGGCTCATTGCTGTGAAAGTGTCATTCCTTTGCTTTGTAATAGTACTCAACTACAAGGTCATTTTAACTTTATGCACAAGTTTGCTCCACTGTGCTCACCAAAATCATTGTATCCAATTAAGCTGGTTGGACTCTCTGAGCAGGCCCATTTTTACAGCAAAGAATGCAGTGGAGAAGAAATCTCCTGGAAGAGCCCTGGAGTTTGTTGTATTGAATGCAATGTCTATGGAAGAAATCTGGACCAGAACTGAAGCAAAGCCTAGTGAAGAAGTGTGGTGTCATGTTTTGTTTCATTGTAATCGCTCTTCACACTCCTACCCTCAATGAAACAGATGCAAAAATCCTTGAGAATTTAACCCGCACTAATGATGCTGATCTAAGGGAGGGAGGCATTCTTTTACCCAATAAAGCTGCAGCAAACTATGCCTTCTATCAACAGGCAAAGGTGAGTGTTTACTATTTCATCCACATAAATTATTGTACAGAGATAACATATATGTTTGTTATCTTCAAAATTCAGAAAATGAGCATTTGCAATGAAACTAAGAGTGATGCTGTCATGCTGTAACAGTCACCCAGAACACTGATGGCTTCCTCAAAGCCTTCAGCAACAATTACATTTCAAATTCTTTGTTCAGAGAGTGTCTCCTAGTTGGACTTCTCACAGTAGCACACGCAAAAGAGCATGGCCATTCCAACCCTGTGTTCCCCACCAAACTTATGGACTTCTTCAGTGTGCTTGACTCTACATCAAGTAAAGCTTGCAACATAGCTAGTGGAAATTTATATGGTCCAGGAATTTGAGCTTTACAATGTCATCATGTGAAGTATAACTCCACAAAGTTCATTTTCTGTGAAAAGAAGACTATTGCATCCAAACTTCTTTCTATCATTGAAAAGACAGCTGATTTCACTTCATCACGTCTTGTTGCTATTAGTTTAAGTTTTGATTGTACCAAGGTACCAAAGGTAAAGACCCTATGTACCCACTACAAGGCAATTGTGGTTGGTGCATATCCTAACCATTTCATCAGCATCGATGGTTTGACTGAAGATGAAGTGCAATCCGAACTATCTCCTCTTGATTCTGATGTAGTCATAGCAGCTTATGAAATACAGTGTTCAGTTCTCACAGTTAGATGCCAAAAGTTGGGCAGCCTTGTTTTTCAGTATTGGCAGGTCGACCACAAACTATGAGTATGCCTTCCAATTTCAATGAGGTGATCACATATGTTACAGAGGAAGAATGAAAAAGTGTGGAAAGTTTGTCCTTGCAAGTGTTGATGCAGATAGTGTAGGTTGTGATAATAAATGGATGATGACAAAAATGCACATTTTTTAAATGGGACAGTATGGATATCTTGGCACAATTGATCCAAATCACAATGCCAAGGACCACAGGTATCAATGCATTGGTGGGTCTTGCTCTAAGTGATTGAAAACC
This sequence comes from Cyclotella cf. meneghiniana, assembly GCA_036940065.1. Taxonomy (NCBI): domain Eukaryota; phylum Bacillariophyta; class Thalassiosirophyceae; order Thalassiosirales; family Thalassiosiraceae; genus Cyclotella; species Cyclotella cf. meneghiniana. Next base: position 9,622 of record JALLPD010000744.1, read on the forward strand.
ATTTCATTAATACTGAGTTGCTTCGTCTAGGTGGTAGATCTTTGTCTCCATGGAGGATCAAGTTCTTTGCTTTAGATCTTTTGGTTCTGAAATCAGCATCCTTTGGCACATAAGACAAACTTTGTAGTCTTGCAGGAGAAGAGGCTGTATTTGTTGGTGTGCTCTGTACTCAGCTGTACTTCATGCGTGCTCAGATGACTTCAGTTAACAGCGAAGATCTTGGTTTCTGTGAAAGGACGGTACTTATGTGGCCATCTATGCTCTGGTAGACTTTGCTGGGTTACAAATCTACTTACGGAACAAACCAGGAAACAATGCTTGCTAAAAAGAGAAACATTGTCACAGGGTCACCAGCCTTTGTTTTCTTGTTTGCTAGAATGACATTGTCAATCCAAGGTATTGCAGTACAGAGGCATGTGAGCATACTTTTGGAGGATGGAGGTGTGATAGATGTGAAGCCACGGTCGAAGAGACACTTTGGATAGAGGAGAAGTGTGCCCGTAAGGATGGTGCAATTTTCAAAAGCAAATTAGCTGTAGGATGCGATTCAAAGTGTGGCTATCAAGCCACTTGGTCGAACTTTGTCAGGGATGGGGAAGTGCCACCAAGAAGGGCGGCAGATCAAAAGGAAGAGATGCTTTAGTTTCATGTAATGGCAATGATCCTTTGGTAAACCAGCTATGGCCTTATGTGCAACCAATCATCAATGACTGCATTTCATGTAAGGAAATACTCCTTAACATGTTAGGGGTGACACAAAGTGAATGATCACCTTTCTTTATAAAAGTTCTTTTCCCACAGAGCTTGCTGAACTGTACCAACAGAATGCGTCTTTGGGAGATGAAGATTATAATGATGCAGGGAGTGACAGCAATAAGAGAATACTGAGAATCATGATAATGGTATAGAGGTGTTGATAGATACAACAGAAAACCAGTTAATTGGAGACAATCAGTTGGAAAGGATCAATTACTTCATCAAAAACACTTTAGGCCGCAGTGACAGTGAAGAGACAGATGACAAAGAGAGCGCAGCAAAGGAAACAAATATGGAAGTTGAAGTTATAGATGATGAATACAAATGCGATGAATCTAAGGATTTATCTGGCTGGTCTGCAGTGGTTGGAAGTTTGATTGAGGATTTGGCATGAAATGCAAGAAATGCCATAAAGTGAGTGGATATGAAGAAGAGTGGATCAATCACTGTTGATACAAAGTGCAATTTTCTCCAGGGTCATTGGATGTCTCCCAAGAAATCCAATAATGAATGCATTATTATGCTAGATGATGAAAAGGAAATAGAAAAGAATGTTTGTGGAAATAAATGAGCAGTCAGAGCATGCTGTTGTTAATACTGATATTTTGAACAATCGAGCGCTTGCCATCTATATGAAATCATACAACAAATGGTATCTGTGTGAAGTTGGTAGACAAGTATGAAAAAAGGGCATGCTAAAGGGACAGTACCAAGCATTGCTTACCATGATAAAGTATGATCATACAATGGGGAGATGTCAGCAATTGTGATCCTTCATCTGGATGTTGGAAGTCTTCTCACTGCCAATTCTTATCTAGACTCTCGATGACAAATCTAGCTAATGTTATTAACGCACTTGTTGACTTTCATGTTCAATTTATTATCATTTACTAATTCTATCAATCTAGACAATACAGTTGGTCGTGCACTCCAAAAACATATAAAAACTACTACAAGACTCAGAAAACTCAACTAAGACCTGACTCAAATATTATCGCACTACCTCCATTTCTGAGTTCAAGTGCAAAATTACCCTTTAACAACCTCCCCACTTAAAGCCCGGGTTTGTGATAGGTATTCATCATTTCCTACGTAGAGGGGTATGTGACAATTGAAAATTGCTGACGTCACGTTCTTGGTGAAAATGCCAGCATCATTACTGTCTCCAGGGATATGTTTAATCACCAATAGACCCTGATCCTTGAGATCTCTCTCAAGAAATAGTTATGTACATCAACATGTCTGGTTCTGCCACCTTCATTCCAGCTGTTTGCAATGTCTACAGCCTCTGAGTTGTCCATTTCAAGCACTATGGTCAGTTCAATGTTCAGCTCTACTGACTTCAACAGATGACACATGTGCAACATATATTATGTGCAACCATCACTCTGGCTGCAAGTTTGGCATCCATTACTGACAGAGTAACAAATTTCTGCGTGGTGCTTCCAAATGATATTGGTATGCCATTCACAAATACTCTCCCACCGGAGATACTCCTATGATCATCAGGATTTGTAGCATAATCGGAGTCTGATCTCCAATGGATTTTAAACTGGTACTGGGGACTCCATTTCTCCTTAGGTGCCAGGAATAATCCTCTATTTTCAGTGGATATTATGTACGTTATGAGAGTCATAAGTGCTCGGACGTGTGCCTCCCTAGGTGCAGTCATGTGCCTAGCTAGTCCACACACTGTATTGAAGGTGTCTGGACAAGACCATTGCGTCATATACATTCAAAATGCAGTTGCCAATGGCAACATTTTTGCAAGTGCTTCCTGTACCGCCCCATCACCATCTCCTTTAACCAGAACCTGTCCCACAACAGCAGTAGTTCTTGATGCTGCCTCTTTGAATGGAGTATATTTCTCTTCCAGTTTGTGTACTAGTACTGGTTGCATGAATTTGACTGCTCCAAGGTCCATAGTATCTCAAGTAAGGGTTAACTTAATACTGATGCATTCCATGAGTTCCCCTGCCTGCTTGCATGTAAAGACCTCCTCAAGATTTTTCTGTACTTGGTCTACCATAGTTGGGGGTTCTAGAATCATGACATCATCAACCCAAGCTACTAGTACAACCAACATCAACCGATGCAAAAAAACTGACATGGATCCGCTTGTGATTGCTTGTACCTCATCTTGTTGACATGCTTCACAAATGTCTTGAAGAAACAATATGATGCTTGCTTGATTCCATACACTGGTACATTCATTCGAAAGACTATGTCACCTGAATAGTATTCCTTGAAACCATCAGGTATTTCTGTGAACAATTCCTTGTCATTCTCAAATCTTCCCTGCTAAAATGCCCCTTCAACATTGATGATAGCTGATATCTATCTGGGATTCATGCCCTATAGTATGAGAACAATTTGTACCGTGATGGGATTGGTGACTGCTACAGCAATAGAGTCTGATACAAAGTGACCCCTTTCTACTTGCTCATACCCTCTGACATTAAGCCTACCTCTGCAAGTACCGTTGGACTTGAACTTGAATGCCCATGTGGTAGTGGGCACCTTCAAGCCTATTGGCAGCAAACGTCTAGGTACTCTTGTTAGGGCATTGTATTTGTCAAATCACTCCTTTTCCTTTCTAGTATGCTGGAAGGTCTATGGCTTCAATGACCTGGAATCTAGATTCGTACTCTTCAGATAACCTTCAACAACTCAATTAACTGATTAAAAATTATTATTATTATTATGACATCATCAAAAAGGCATTCACAAGCAAAAGTGTCGTGTGCTCCCCTAAACATTTTTAAAAATGTC